>SNQJ01S0025187.1:6230-36614 GCA_010110895.2 Picea sitchensis
TACAGTAGTTATTTTAATTTTGGTACTCCTAAATGTTGATTAAGTTAAAATGACTACTCTTCACTTTCCCAAAAATTTAATATTTTCCACTGTTAATATTTAAAAAGTAAGAAAAATCATACATACTATTTTTTAGTTTTATAAACACAATATTACTTTACATATGTCAGTTTTAATTAAACAATCTTTTAATTAGCTTTTTAAGTAAATGTTTAAAATAATAGTTATTGAAAAATGTTATCAGTGTACATTAGATAAATACTTTATTTTCATCTTCAATCTATCTGTTTTGGATTAAGTTGTAGCCTGAGGCAATCATTAAGCCTAGCCTAATTGATGTTAGAAGTTTTGGTATGTTATTTTCCCAAGTTTCATCTTCTTCATTGGTTCTGGACTTGTTTTTCACATATACATGTTAGACTTCAGATTGAGCAATTTTAAAGTTTTTAAAGGCTTTTTTGACATATCAAAGTGTCCAAAACACTTCAAAAGTTTTCCATACTTAAAATCATTATTGATCATCATTCCTGTTCCATTTATACCAAATTGTTATTCTTCTTTTTCCATTTATACCAACAAATTGTTATTCCTCTTTTTCCATTTATACCAAATTGTTATCACCCTCTTCCATTTCTACCAAGTTGTTTTCAGTTTTGAGCTTTCAATTTTTATTAGATAAATAAAATTTATTTAACATTTTATTATAAAAATTAATTCAATATATATTTTTTATTAACTTAGATTGATTAAGTTTAATGTAAATGTAAATTTTATAATTAAAAAAAGTGAAACCTTTTTTTTCTATCTATTTATTTATTACATTTAGTATATAAAATTATATTAAAAACTAATAAATCAACATATATTCATCTTAACTTCAGATTTATTAAGAAAAAAGAAGGTTCAAATTTCTAAACTGCACCTACACAAATTTGATTTTTAAAAACTTAATAGATTTAGAATTAAGATGAATGTAAACTAATTATTTAAAATAATATTTTATTTTTTAATTATTATATACTTATTAATATAAATATTTATAAATAAGTAAAAACAAATAATTTAATATAAAAATTTGACCAGCTTGTTAAATTTAACAGTTTATATGAAACAATTTTTAGCAGTTTGTCTCCTTCACCAGTGTTGTAGAGCACTTCGCTTCTATCACTGGTGCACTTAGGCACAGCTACACAGATAAAAAGTTGATGGATGCCACTCTGAGCACAACAACAACGTTCTGTGTAATATGCTAATTAGCTGAACAACTTTTATCTACAGGAAGACGAGAAGACGAGATTGGTCCAGGAAACAGGCCTTCAACTGAAGCAAATCAATAACTGGTTTATCAATCAAAGGAAGCGTAACTGGCACAGCAATCCTTCGTCATCTTCTGCTTCAAATGCTAAACGTAAGAGGTAAGGTAATCTAATAAGTGCACAGTCACTCAGTCTGAATTCGAATTGGTTTAAGTAGATGATATCAAAGATTTTTTTGTTAACAACAGTATGACTCGTGGTGCAGGTAATGGCGATCGAGTTGATATACATTATATATAAATATACTTACACCCCACACAAAGTAGAGCGAGATCTGATAGCAGATTTGGAATAATGCTTACTGTACAAATTATTAACCAATCGTAGGTTTACAGCACAAACTTTCTTAATACCTTACAGCTTAGAGATCAGGTGATTTATAAAAATTGCACCGTTGCCACCATGGGGAAGAAGTCTAGAGGGTCACACTGAGAGTATAGGAGATAGAGATGTATACATAAAAGAGTATAAAATGCTTGAATTTAGTTATTTTGAGCTCTCCCTCAATGCATTTATCATCTATTTTATGCGCTGCCAAGTCTTTTGCCCAGTAACACTTGATATTTTCAATGTCCTTTTTTCAAATTTAGTATACAGTCATATATTTATTCCATGCTCTGAGTGATTGTTCGTTTACCGATGCATACTTTTGTTTCATCATATGAATGTCATGCTGGTCTGTAACTAATCTGTGTGACCCATGGAGAATGTTGGAAGTGGATCTAAATTTTCTTTGTATATATGATTATTTAAGACATTTTTGTTTGAGGACTAGATTGTTCAGTCAAAAGATTTTGTTTCTCTTATTTATAAAACATTTTGATGCAAAAATATAGTGTGCATAGAATGAAAAAGATGCATGGAAACAATGTGAAAATGTTTATATTTACTAATTATTAAAAAAAAATTGATTATTAATTTTATATGTATATTTTTAATATATAAAAATTAATTAATTTATATAAATTTACATTTTGATGTAAAAATATAGTGTGCATAGAATGAAAAAAAAGTATGGAAACAATCTGAAAATGTTTATATTTATTAATTATTAAAAAAAAATTGATTATCAATTTTATATTTATATTTTTAATATATAAAAATTAATTAATTTATATTTAAATAATATAATAGTAATTATTTATTATTTAATTTAAATATTAATATGAAAATTATTATTATTTGATTTAAATTAAATTTATTAATATTAAATATTTTATATTAATGATAAAATTTATTTAGATTATTAAATTAATTAAAATTCATCATGCATTTAAAATATAATATTTTATTTTTTTAAATAAAGGTATAATTGAATTGTATTTTACTATTAAAAGAAAAGAAAGTTATTAATATAATTAAATTATTTTGATTATATTTTTATATATATATATTTTTTAGTATAATAAATTAGTTTATATATTTTCATCTAAACATGTTAATCATGATAATAATGAACTATGAATGTGCATGTTATCCATATGAACCCAATTTTTTTTTTAATTTCCTTCACCTAGGTTGATAACATTAAAGTTTTTGTTACAAAATTCTATTATTTTAATTATTTTTAAAGTAATTATTTTTTCTTTTTCAATTATCATGTAGTGGTTGAAGAATTGACATCATACCTATTATATTATGTATAAGCATATTTCCTTTGAGATGAAAGGGATTATGGGGCCTTACCAACTTGAATCTAAGCTTCAACCAAACTCATCATCATCTTTCACATTCCATTTCATTACTATTGTGACTTTAGATATAATTTTTTTAACTCTTTCATCTTTTCATTACTATTGTGAGTTTAAATAGTATTCTTTAAACTCTTTCATTTTTTAGTTTCTTTGGAAATATCCATATGCTTTCATTAATTGAAGTCATTCTTTGTTTTCTTAGAAATGTCCCTTGTAATTCCATATATGCTTTCATCAATTGAAGCCATTCTTTGTTTTCTTAGAAATTGATAGCGTGTTCCAGGGTTATACCCACAGTATGACAACCTATATGGAATCTGTTGCTCATTAAACCCACAATGGGGTGTCCAAGGAACAGATCTTCTTAATTCTTGTTTTCTTCTATATTATTACAATGCAATCATACATATAGAGTTTAATCTCTCAAGCGCTTAACCTTTTGGCCATAGAACTAAAGACTCGAACCACGAGCTTATCCAGAAGGTGCTAATGGGATATTCACCCCAAGCCCCCAGTTGTGAACACCTTTCGACCATGCAATCAAAGGGTATATTCAAGCGCTAAGTCAAATGTCGCTTAACTCATAAATCCTTGAGCATTTTCATCAATGGTCATGACTTAATCAATTATCGAGATCTATGACTCGTGCTCTCCAACAAGCTAGCTCGTTAACAGATTTACCATTGCACACGTTAATCATGAGACAACATGTCGCCAATCCAACAAACGGTCCAGATTAATAGCGTGCTTCCACCTAGGAATTAATATCCATGCAACTTTGATTTACATTTTACTTCTCCACCATTGATCACGCCTTTTAATAGACGAACAAATCGATAGCATGACCCTCCCTTTGAATTAATATTCGTGCAACTTTACTACGCCCTATGAATCTCTTCCATCGATCATGTCTCTAAATCAACGATATGATGTCTTCGTCATGCAAATTCTTGTCCTAATCAAATCTAAGGCTCAGATTTGATCAACCACTAATTGGACGACTCTCACTCAATCCTGGGATTAAACCTTATTAACCCTGATCTAATGGCTATCATTCACCAATGGAATAATCTGATGGCTCCTATAGCTTCCTTCAAATTACACTGCTGCAACAACGATTAGATCATTGATCCTTTATAGTGATCGATGATCTCTAGAATCCCATTCATGGTCTCACTCAATCTTCATTGGTCTCTCACCCGAGCTTCGATTTTCCTACAAACAACTCTAACCTCAATGACATCAATTGTTTACACAGATCTACAGGGTTTCCAATTTCTAGTTTCACTGAGACATAATGTTCAAGATGACAGAGGTTCCTCACACATAATAAACAAAGATTTCTCGGAAAACACTTGAAACAAAGTGTCATTTTCTTCATTAACCATATGCACACTTACTGTACATAAATTTACATAAGGCTTTTCAATACCTTCCTGACCTAATCAAATTAAATAGGTCTTCCTCTCTCTCTGGCCTGATTTCTTCCTTAATGGCCACACTCTCTTGGCCTATTCCTACATTCTTTTGGCCACCCTATTATGGCTTGATTTCTTCCCTAATGGCCACCCCTAATGCCTTCAAGGCTTACAACATTTGTACAAAAGGATTTTAAATAGAATTAGTTCATATCTAACAAATTCTCAACAACTCCTAAAAATCATCACAAATCCACAAAACCCTCAAGAGGATCCACAAAATCGTCACACTCAACTCCTATCTTTAGGACTAAAAAATCCTTATGAAGTCTAACTAACCCTATATCTCTCTCATTTCTCAATCTTTCTCATATTCTCATACATTCGAGAACATTTACAATTCAATCCTCACATTCATTATCAAACCCCTATCCTATGTCTCTATTCTAAAATTCATTTAAAACATAGAAAAATACAATAAAACAATCATGAGAGAACCAACTCCCTAGAAAATGAAAGACTCCCTAAGTCTCTACCAAATGTGCAAGGCTTTCGAAATAGGATGCTCCTACATAAGAAATGTCCCTTGTAATCCCACTTTTTATATTTTTCTTGAAGTTATAACCAATAACAATAAATTACAGGTTCTTTTGTTGCTTGCATCGATTTAGGATATCCTCTCTTCCATTTATCCTCTTCAATAGGATCCTCACCGGTGTAATGAAGTATCTATAGTGTCTAATAAGATTTTCCAATGGCTTATTTGTTGGAATGAGTATTTACCCATACTATGTTTTTCTTAGACAAGGGTTTCCATACTATATTTTTCTTAGACAAGGGTTCTAAATTGATATATGAAATATGTGGTTTAATGACTTTTATAATTAAATTTTTATAAGAATATATATAATAAATTGATTTGTTGAAATGAAATATTTATTCTTCTTCGAATTTTTAATTTAATATATCTAATATATATCTAATAATTTAATTAAAAGTTTATATATATAAACCATTTCAAAGTTTTATTTATTAAATTTTTTATAATGAACTTAATCAACTGTACAAGTTAAATTATATATATATATAATTAATGAAAAAAATTTAAAAATAAAAATAGAAATTACAAGATCATATGCAAATTTAGTATAAGAATACCATACAACATATAGATATTACAAAATAGGTGAAGATGATATTAAGATGATTAAAAGCAATAAATTTACTACATGAAAATGAATTTGATTTATCCAAAACTCATAATATCATAATATATTAAATAACAAAAAAAAATTTAATTGATGTAAAAGAAATCATAATACATTGAGTAAATATAAGAAAATAATCTAATTTATGAAAACAAATTCATAATATCTTAAACATGAAGAAATGAAGTTTCTCTACCCGGATGGGGTGCCACCTGGAGAAAGTGTGCGCACAACTGGCACATAGTAGTTGGGGGAGAACTATTAACCCCGGCTGCCAGCCCCCAAGTATTCAATCCTCCATGGCTCACACCATGAGAGGCTGTATGGTAATGCACCTAGCCAGGCACTCAAGCGAGTGAACTAGCTAGGCACGACGCAACAGGGAAATGCAGAGGTCTCCTCACACATCAATGGTGATTGCAGGGGTCATTTCACCCTTCAATGGTATTCAAAGCGGCAAACAACTCTTATTTCGAGAGACCTTCTCATTTCTTCTTCCCATCTGGTGCACCCTCCTGGTCAAGCTCCTCGGCTCCCACTGTAATTTTCAGGTTTCTTCATGTTGCACCCTCCCCATTAGCACTAGCGGTGTTCCTGCTAATTACCTTAGCTCCTTCCCTGCCCAAGGCCTCTCAGTCTCAGTCTCCCTCCCTCACCTGCTGCACCACTCCATTGCCTCCATATCTCACATCCCCCAACATTACCTCCCCTCCAGCATGCCTCGAGAGCGAGGTAAATCAAAGAGAGGTGCCCAAAACCGTGACGACCTCTCCAGAAAAACCAGGCTCACCCCCTCACAAAGGGCACTCATTTCCCACTTTGCCAACCCATGTCATTCCACCAAGAAAATAAACTTGGCTCTCCTCCATGGAACCTCTCCGATAAAACTGGAAGCAAAATCCTCCACTGCCCATTAACCCCCGACCCCCCAACCACTTTGTAAAATAAAAGAGGAGGCGCCACCTCTGGAGGCGTGCACACCTCTTCCCACCAACCTCCTAGATTCTCCCATTATTAAACCAGGTGATCCATATTATGGGGATGGTAGATGCCAAGTAGAGAAGGAGATCCCTCCCTCAGCCACAACTCCAGAAGACGACAGCGCAGAGGACAAAGAGACAGACGACCAGGCTCAACACTTCAACAATCACCTCGTGGACGAGCACCTCATCATACTCTTTGAAACTAGACAGAGGCAGGCGAACCAAGAACACTCTCAGCGAATTCTCAGCCAAAGGATGGACGTCCTTTTTGAGGTGCTCTTGGATGCACCGACGCATGCCAAGTGCCCGACTTGCAGCCAATGGTTCGTCCCAACTTACAACATCCATGGTCAACCCGACCCAACCGCAAATTAATGTTACCGGGTTTAGTTTTTTGTTCAATACTAGTTGCAGACTCGCTGGTCTAGCAAGATACAACAACCTCGTTTTCTTTTTCTACTATATTTTCATAGTATATGCCATGATAACTCAGCTTATGGTTTGCTTGAGCCGAAAACAGTGTTATCCGTCAGTCCATTTTGCTCACGCAGTTTCACTACAATTTTTTATGTCAATTGTAATTCTGGTGCGAAAGCACATGCAAACATGGCAAGGCCTGAACATTGGTAGACCACCTATGCTGGTTTCTCTTTTGGGTAGCACAGGTGGATGACACTTGTCTCTGTACAGTTTTTTGGTTGATATTAATATAAGGCTCTTTTTAGTCTAAAAAAAAAGAAATGAAGTTTCTCATTTTATATCTAAGAATAAGATAAAATAATTATATTATATTTTAAAAAGTCATAGACTTGTACAATTAATTAATTTAATAATTAATAATTATTTTTTATTTATTTTTTATTTCCGTGTATATTTAAAAAGGTTTATAATGTTTTAATAAGTTTATGATTCTTAGGATACAAACAAGTTAATGAAAAAAACTCTAATTCTTTAATATATAAAAACTCCCCAGACGGGGTGACATCTGGGAACCAAGAGAAAGGTGGCGTGCAGGTAGCTTGGGGAGTTATTACCCCCAGCCACTGCCCTCATCCCTGCACCATTTGAATGATGGGCCTTACCACTGCACTTATGGTAGTGCGCTACTCTATATCCAGGAACTTAATGGATCTGCATGTGAACCAGCTTTGGAGATTTGTGGAGGGTACTTGTCCTCGAGCTCATGTCACTTCGACTTTCATGGCATCCCCCACCAGCATTCATTGGGCCAATATAAAGGTAAGATCTCTTGGGAATTCTGTCATTTACCAAATTCATTTGGCTCTCTGGTTCTCTCGGTCTCCTGGGCATTCATGTGGTGGACCTCCTTCCGCCGCCTCTCTACCACTACTGGTCACCTTTCTCAATCTCCTCTTCACCAGCGCGAGTCCACTAGCTTAGAATTCGCCTCCGCTGCCCCGATATTATCCTGCAATCATGCCCAAAGAGCGTGGAAAACCCAAAAGGGGGCCACTGTACTACAGTTCCATCATGAGGCGCAGTCGCCCTGACCCTTCGCTGCCCCTCCCTCTGATCGACTCCCTTGGAAGAGGCCAGAATTGGACTGATACTCCCCCTCCCTCTCATCACGCCTAGGACTTGCCTCCACCCCCTTCTGAAATTTTTTATGACATGGGAAGCTGCCTAGTGGAAGAAGAAATTCCTCCTCCTGAGAAGTAACCCTTGGAAGCCCCGCTCGGGCCTAGTATCATCACCAGACCCCAAGCCCGACCTATGGAGCATGGAAGCTGCTTGGTGGAGGAAGAAATTCCCCCCAGTTGGCTGGTAGAATGGATTGCTAAGAACTCTAGCCCTGGACTGGATGAGGAAGAAACTCCACTGGCGGATTTCGATATGGATATAGCTCCTTCGACGAAAGCGAATGGGAAAATTGAGCATACTATGACCAACCTCCATCGCTTTTCAGACGACCACCTGCAATTAATATTTGATATGCGGCGAAGTCTAGAGGATCAAACTCATAATCAACGCATTCTCAACTGGCGCATGCAACTCATGTTTGATGCCTTGTCAGATGTTCCAGAGAAAACTCGTTGTCTGACCTGTGGACATAAATTCGTCTTCACCTACAACACCAATGGACGCTCGAGTTTTCGAAATTTCTAGCTTCTCTCTTAGTTTACATTTCATGATTCGACTCTTTTCATTTTTGTTAACTTTTATGCTCTATAGCTACAACAATGGTGGTCATGAGCTCTGGTGCATGACACGAGACACGTTTCATGTTAGTAATATGGCAATTGGCTAGTTAAACTGTGGAAAAAAATGTTATGATTTTTAAATGTTTCTGCGAGCCCACCTATTCTGGTTTCCCTAGCAGAACATGTGGCAAGCAAAGATAAATGCATTTTTTTTTTGAAGTTTTTAAGGTAATATATATTTTAATTTACTCTTTTATATATATATATATATATATATATATATATATATATATATATATATATATATATATATATATATATATATATATATATATATATAAACTTATTTTCTTTTAAATTGATGTCATTTAATAAGAAAAGAAACCAAAACCAAATTGATAAGAGTGTTAACTCATTTAAAAAAAACTAATAAGTTTACATTAAGGTAAGTAAGTTCTATTAAAAAAAGATAAATAAATAAGAAAAAACCATAAATAATAGGTATTTACTTATATTTAATGGTGCAAAAGGAATACATAAAAGATTAAAAAAATTAATATAATATATGTCTTCATTCATTTTTTAAAATAATGAAGTGTTTAATTAGCACATTATAATAAAATATTAAATTAATCATTTATTTTTTATAATAAATAAATATAATAATTAATTTTGTCGAGACTTAGTTATAAATGTTTTAGGAGGACTTATCATTCTTTGTAAGCTAAAAAATTTAAGGATTCCATTTCATCTTACAAGTCTAGAAATTTCTACTAAAAGTAAGACTATGTAATCCGTTGATTGCGATGTAGACATTAGCCAACTTGGAAATCAAATCTAAAGGCAAATAATATATCTTTGTATGGAAATTATAGACATAAAACATTATATCTTGTAACCCAAAAAAAATTGTTCATATTGGACTTTAATAAATTTAAATTTAAAGTAGAGTATTCATATGATTTAAGAAATTTTTACTGAGCATATTATGAATATTTTTTCTTCAAAAGAAAAAACAATGTAAGAAAATTTGAGGGATGTTTCTCCACATTTGTTGATGGAACACTTAGTAATGAAGTGGATTTAGAGTGGTCCACTTCATGAAAACAACATAAATACATAACATAATTTCCATAATAAATAATATTTTATTTATTATCCATTTTGCATATTTATTTGATATCATATGAGATACAATAAGTGTATATGAATACAGGTAGGAATGAAAAGTCATTTCTTTGGCAAAGGTCATGAATTATCATAAATTTATTATTTACATTATAATGCCTATTTGCATAATAACAAACCTATAACATATTATTACCTTATAAGAAATATAATATACTTTAGGTATATTACAAGTCTTCTCTCCTTAAAAATGCCTTGTCCTCAAAGCATGGGGAATGAGAAATCCTTCTGATAGAATGCAGATCTTTTGTAACTATTGATGATTAGATAAAGTTGAAGACACTAGGTGATATGCCAATCAAATACTTGATCAATACTAATGCATCGAAAATGAATCAATTGATCCAAGGTGTATTTTTTCTGGAACTCTTTGCTGATAAGATTTTGGATACGTTCTTCTTTGTTGTTTACTTCGGTGCACATATATCTTTGGATTCCTAGTAATTATATCCTTCTTAATGTCTGGTTTATTCTTCTCATTATTTACTTGAGTCGTCATGATGATATTTGATTTTTTTGTATGTTTGGTATGACAATATCCTTCAACTGACCTATGACTTCATTAGTGGCAATCAATGGTATGTCAACTTCAACTGAATCTGTGGACGTTGCTTTATCATAGAATTGTTTTTAGAGATTGACTTCTGGAAACTCTTCCATTGATAAGACTTCATTAGTAATCAGATTTTTAGTTTCAATCCCTTATATTAACATCAATTATCTTCAATTTCAACTTTTAGAGACTCTTCCACTGATACAACTTCATTGATAACAACACTAGGTTATTCCATGTTGATCAAGCCGATGTTAGTGCCCTTATCCATGGTTTTGGTTTCTTGTTGTGCCTTCCTCTTATTATTCAATTTCTTTATTTCTAGAAGTATATTATTATTATGATTTCTCAAACGAGAAATTTCATCATCTTTGGATGATAGTTCTTTATTGATATTTTCAGACTCTTTTTTATGAGTTTTTTTTGTATTACTAATTTGTTGTTGTGACTCTTTAATTTGTTGTTGAAATCTATGAATTTTTGTATCTTGCTTGTTCAATTTTGTTCGATTTTGCACAATTTCTTCATCTTTTCTAATAAGAATTTTATTCATTTTTTTAAACTTTTCCATTAATTCTGTGTGATTTTGTTGTTCATTCTGATCCGAGTTCAATGATAAATCAAGGTGCTTTGAATTCATGTGTTGCAACATTATTTTATTAGTAAGGTGCTTGAATTCTATGTACTTTTTATCAACATTCATGGTAAAAGTACCAATAGATTTCGACCAAGAGTTCCTTAGGACCACATCCACTTCCTTGTTTTTTAACACAAAAAAATTGCATTTTGGGGAGTACTCATTGACGTTTAATTCTAAATTATTAATCTCATCATCATACTCTTGCATAAAAGATCTTTTAACTTCCTCTTCAACAAGTTGTAATTTATTTTCAATTTAATATCAATATAGTTCCAATGACTAGCAAGGTCAATGGAAATGCTTACGGTCTCATTTTTTTTCTTTTTTCTTTTTCTTTATTATGAGGAAGAATGGCCACCAGATCAAACTTGACCACAAGTCAGTGAAAGACCACTTGGATACCTAATCAAGTGGATCTGGTGGTCCACTTCATGAGAACATCATGAATACATAACATAATTCCATATATCCATAGTAAATAATATTTTATTTACTATCCATTTTACATATTTACTTGACATCATATGAGATACAATATGTGTAGATAAATACACGTAGGGAATGATAAGTCATGTCCTTTGCAAAGGTCTTGACTTATCATAGACCAAAGTTCATGACTTATCATAGAATTATTATTTACATTATAATGCATATTTACATAATAAAGATCCTATAACATATTATTGCATGATAAGAAATGTAATATACTTTAGGTATATTACATAAACCCATTGGCACAGACTAATATGCCTACCCAGGGGGAATTCAAATTAGACACCTACTAGTACACAACTAGCCAAACGACCAAAAACTTTGGCAAATACAAGAGGAACTAACCCCTTGTGCTCCATATCATATCACGACTACCTATGAAGAAATATCCAATATAAATGAATATTATCAATATGCTTATTGAATTGTATATTCCATAGTATAAAAGATTCAATGATGAGTAGTCTTATTTGTTGATACCATGACTCAATATAGACTAAATCTATGATTGGAGGATTCATGCTAAATATTAGGTTTCAAAAGATATTTTTTCTCTATTCTCCATCCTAGAACTAAAAAACCCCTCCCTACCACTTTTCCACAAGGCCAAAACTAATTCTCTTACATTCATGGAATAGCAGATCACATATTTGAGATATTATCTAAATCAAATACGAAAACCCTATTCAAACCCCACAAAACCCTTAAGAAATTATTCAGAAGTATTAAAGGTAAATAAAACCCTTTTCTCTCTCAAGGTGTTTACTAGATTCTCTGTTCATGTGGCAAATCCTATATCAGTCAAACTACTAGATCTATCCAATTTAATCTCAAAGAACATAATCCCAATACTTTTCATGATCTCCTTACTAAACCTACCATCCCAAGAGTTCCCATAAAACCAAGCACTTGATCTTCTTTAATCACATCAAAATTCTAGCTCCTACTCCCCACTATTCATTGCACATAATTAAGGAAGCCTTTGATATTGAAAAACCACCCTAATAAAATTAATCAAGAAGACGACTACAAACTCAACCACTCTTAAAAGTCCATTATTCAATGTTTTCATCATTAACCCTCCTTTTGTCTTAACCCCTATTTTCCTGCCTTTTAATCTTGCTAGAGTGACCTTTCACATTTTTCATAATTACTCAATTGTTTACCTTTCTCTAAACAATCCATCTTATTTTTTCGAATATCTTTCATCACATATCTCAAAAATTCTTTCTTAAACAAATTAATTATCTTATTTCATTTACATTTATTTTCTCATTTCTATTTTATTTTATTTTACTATTTTATATCCACTTCAGTTAATCTACCATAATTGATATTTTTCTAATCATTATAGTTAACATCATTAGAAAATTCATTGGTCTTCTTCAAAGGAATTGCACCGATGACATTACTTTATATTTACCCCCTCTCTACCCCTCTTTTTGAATAAATTCCTTTCCTTGCATCAATTTATTTTATATCGAGAAATTGGAGTTGACTTATAGGCCACACCATTATGTATGATTGGTATAAGAATCCATTTTTTTACTTGGTTAGTTTCCTTATTAATGAGTCATAATCTAGTGATTGTGTATGTAGGTTCGGATTGTCATAGTGATTGTGGTGGTTGCTTTAATTTTTATAGTGTGTATTTGCATCAAGTTCAAATCAAAGCATCATTTCACATAAAGTTATTGAAGTTTCTAATTTTTTATGATAAATATTTTTTCTAAGATGAAGAAATAAAGGGAAAATATTTGTAGTGGTGCATGGACCTGATCGAGGAAAGAGCTACCAATATTAATAGAAAGGTAAAGTGGATAGATAATTAATATATAGCACTTGTTATTTATGATATTAATAGTTTTGTCACATATTATGGGTTACTATCTTCCATAATCTCTCTATGATAAATCCCAACCCAAAATTGAGTAGTATTAAAAGAGGCTCGTAGCCAAATCTAGGTTCCCCTCTTAAAGTGGAAACTTAGGTGAAGATTTCACCCTCGATTAGTGAATTGGATACCCCATGACTTGGAAATTGGATGGGGTCATTATATTGTTAATATAAAGTGTAATAATAAATAAATGAAGATAATATTACCTTTATAAACCTATCCATATGTAAGGAATTTTTTTATGGTGGTATAACTTTTACATATGGAATTTTTTATGGTGGTATAACTTTTATTTTATGGTGGTATAAATTTTATGAGTGTTCATAGCCACTCTATACCACCCAAAGCATGCATGGGATGATTTCAAAATCTCTCTCAAGGATAAATTTTGTTATGACATTAATGGATACCATATGTTATATTTCTTTAGTTAGTATAAAGGGTCACATGTAGCACTTGGGCAGGTGGTTAGGGTTTTACCCTAGCCATAGGCCCTGCTGTAGTCCTCTGATTGCTTGGTGTTGGTTCTTTTTGTGATGTTTGCGAGACTTGTCTTAGATTTTCTTTTCTGTTTTTTATTTTCCCTTTCTTCTTGTTGTCAGATCTGATGTGCGAAGTGGGTCTTTTGGTGTGCGTCTGACTGGAGCCATGGGTTTTTGTGGTGCAATTTCTTCATCTTGCGAGTTTCAGAGTTGTCTTCACCTTTTGATCTGGTGCCTTTAGCCTAGATTTGGAGGTCATCTCCCTTGCTCAAATGTTCTTTCGTCTAGATATGGTGCTTAATGTTTTGGATATGGGTTTTCATCGGAGATCAATGACGACCCTTCATCATGTGTCGTATGAGCCTGCTGGTGTTGAGGTCCCTATCCCTTGCGACTCTAATCTATCTCCTACTATACCTTTTCAAGATGTAGAATCACATCATGGTCTGATGTATACCCATTTCTTCACTGATTCTGGTTTCATAACTTGCTATCAGGGTTCAATTTTATTGAAGCAGGGCTACGGTGTTTTGGAACCTCGCTTCTCTCAGGGAGGAATGTATGCCACTCTAGACCTGGTCTATCCTTATTTTCGTTTTCATTGGAGGCTTCAATGGTGCATGCTCTTGGCAGGGTTTTGGGGTTTCTTCATCGACAGTCTCTTGCTCTAGTTTTGGTGCCATTTCGTTAATGGTTTAATGTGTTCTTAGGATCAATTGCTTGAGAGGTATATACCTCTCTGACATGGTCCGTTCGGTCTATGGATTTTTCTCTATGGATGTTGCCACTGCTTTCTCACGGTTATGGTTGGGATTTCTACATCTTTCTCTATTTTTGGTGTCAGTTCGTTCAGGGTTTGATGTATACTCAGGCTCTGTGGCTTGAGAGGTTTATACCTCTCTGACTAGTTCCTCCAACATCTAGATTTTTTCTTTGAGGCTTTCTCTACGAGCTCAAGGTTAAGGTTGGGGTCTTTGCTTCTTCGGTTGATTTTGATGGTTGTTACCTCTGGCTCATGTATGTGGTCTTTATGGGCCCTAACTTATTTTTTATTTTATATCTCTTTTAATGTTGTACCTGTTCAATCTCTCACCTATAGAATGTAATTTTGTCTCTTTGGATGAATAAAATTACGCTTTTTTCAGTGGAAAAAAAAGGGGTCACATGTATAAGTAAATAATAGGTTGAACTATGTTTGAACTTGAACTTGATGAGTGCCAGGGGTTGATAGAACTCTATAGGGATGAAGTAGGAGGCTATGGATTCCATGGAGGGGATCACAAATGTCGCCTCCTTCAAATATATATTTTTGGGTTGGTCAAGGAAGGCAATGGTAATGAGTGGAATCAACAATGGTGGCAAAGGAGACATTGAATCTAGTAACATCCAAAAAGGGGAGGATGAAACTAGTAAAAATAAAATTGACAAGGCTAAGATGGAAGAGGAAAGGAGAAACAAATGAGACTTCTTGTAACAACCCTCCATTATGCCTATGAAAAGCGAAGCACAAAGGTAATTTTTTTTATTTTTTTGCATTAAGAAATTAACATCAACACCTGATCACAACATCATAAGTAAAAGCAGTACCAACTACTCATCATGGAAAACTAACGACGCATTCAACGCGTCAACAAAGGTTAGCGACACATAGACATAAACAACATAGTAGATCAACACATCATAATCATCTTGAACAATTTACAACAACGTACAATCATATAATGAATATAAAATGATTACCCGCCCGACCTACCCTGCAAGATTAGGACCTCCAGGACACATAAGCAATGCTCAAGCCCAGGTTCCAATTGATTTTAACCATTTAAGGTCTTAGGGTTGGTGATCATTTTGAGGAACAAGGAGGTGTCTACATCCCACTAACAAACAAGTCCAATCATCAAATAGATCAATCCATCAATCCTATTCATCAATTAATCATGGCACAATGGTAATCAATATCGTTTTTTTATTTTTGACAAAAATGGGTAATGGATTTTTAATTAAAGAAAGCAGTGGCGAAGACACTGATGCGGTTACATAAGGACTGAGACACACTTTACATAACGCTTGCAATTCCTGGAGGCTATGCCTTCCTACTAGGCGATGGATAATAAAACTAATAGATTCATTAACTGTGGAGGCTTCTATACAAAACGCCTTCTTCGCTGCATTGGTTGCAGATCTCCATTCCCTTGTTCTGAACAATTGATCAAATTACTTTGGATCACCCTTCTTGGGCTGGTCTCTCTCCTTCTTCCATTCTTTGTTCAACTGTTCCATTTTTTCTTCTAGATTGCTGACTCTATTTTCGAACTCTTGTTTAGGATCTTTGAGTTCTTTGCGTAACTTTCCCAGCTCCTCTATTAGCCCAAATTTTGTTGTGGTGATATCAGCTTCGAGCATCTCCATGTGCCTCCCAACATCGATGTCTAAGTTCTAGAGAAAATACAATTGATGATGCAACATGTGCTTGAGGTGTTGTAGGTCTTCTTCCAATGAATTCAACCTTTCTTCAGTAGTAGGTCAGTTTCCTGAGCTGGACACCATCTCCTTCTCCTTCCTTGCTGCTCCTGGAGTGCTGCAACTATGCGCACGTTTCTCTCTACCTCTGCTTGAATGTCTCGCTTGCCTTCGTATGCTCTGGGGTTGAGGAGGCCCTTCCTTGCTTCCCTTTTTATCTGCAACTTCTTCCAGATTCAACTCCCCTAATAGATTCACACAATCTGAGAAGAATGGGTGTTTGGCTGGAGTGATGGATTTCCCTAGAAATTTAACGACCAAATGATGTTTACGTCCATCCATTCTGAAATTTGCTTTGTCTTTACTTGCCTTGGGTTCTCCCTTGTGTCTTGTCTCTTGTACCTTTTGGCCTTTCCATCTCCCGCCCCTGTAAACTACCGGTCTTTTTTCCCAAGTTTCAAGGAAGATCTATTCTATTTGTGATTCCATTTATTTGTAAGGTTCCAATATGAGAGTTGGATCCTTTGTTGGCCTCTACGTCTGTTGACGCATTCAGACTTTGGAGGACATGGTAAAGCTTGTAAGTACAGAGATTTCTAAGGAGGAGTTGGATTTTCTCTAGAATGTGATGGAGTTTTTCATTTTTTACTCTGTTACAGAGGATTAAGGCTTGGATTACTAACCTGGAGTCCCCTATTATCACCATATCTTGGACGTTGTGGTTAATTGCTTGATTTAGTCATTGCCAGAGGGCCAGTGCTTCTGCTCTATTGTTAGATTTTGTTCCTAGTCCCCAGGCAAAGATGAATTCCAGGTGACCTATGGGGCTTACCAGGACTCCACCTCCACCAGCCAGACCTGGATTTCCTTTGGAGGCCCCGCCAAAGAACAAAATATGCTTGTTTTCCTTTCTCTTCCATTCTTCGAAATATTTCTCCTCCTTCCGGATTTCCCAGATTTCCTGGTGAGAGTTGCTGCATGTTTGTTGTTGCTGGACTTGGAGTTTAAAGTGTTCAGTCCAATGTTCCTCTTCTTGCTCCAGGGGCTTTGAGTTTTTAACTTTGCAGAAGTAGGGGGCACTCTCCCTAAAATAGGCCTTTATCTTGGTTGCAAATTGAGATGGACTTATTTTGGCCTCCCTAAAAATCCTGTTATTTCATTCGAGACAAATCTTCCAGAGTATAAATTTAAGGAGAGTTCTCCAAAGGGTGGAGATTTGGCCCTTTTTTGTTGTCTGGAAGGGACAAAGGGAATTTTAGTTTTGGAGCAGGATGTTGGCTTCTTGTCGGAGAACGATGGTATTAGGCTGCAATCCTAGGGTCAATTTCCAGACTTCCTTGAAGTAAACATAGCTTAGGAGTAGATGGTCTATGGTTTCCTCTTCTTGAAGACAAAGGGGACATCTGTGAGGACCTTCCCATCCTCTTCGCCTTAAGTTTTCTCCAGTTAGGATACCTCTATGAGCCATGGTCCAAACAAACATATCTATCTTTGGGATAGATTTGGAGGTCCAGATTGCTCTCCAAATTGTTGGATATGGGGGGACGTTAGGGACAAAAACTATGTGTTGATACCCAACTGCTGTAGTGTAAATTCTAGAGCATTCTCCCCAACCTCTCTTGTCTTTTCTCCTTTCTTTTAGGGGGGATTTCCCTTGTAGGCATAACTTCAGAGTGTTCCAATCCTCTTCTAAGTCCGGTGGCATGTTATCTATTTCCCAATTTTGCCAAGATTTTGGTTCATCATTTCCCCAAACTGAGATATCCCACAAAAAATTTAAATTATGAGTTCTCATCCACTCTTTGAGCCTATTAAGATCCTGTTTCGAGCCTAGAGGTGGGTCTCCCATTATTGATTCTTCCCAAACGTTGATCACTTTTCCATTTCCTGGTATCTAGGTAAGATGAGGGCTAAAGTGTTTCAAAGCCTTCTGACACAGAGAGAAGATTGTGGATCCTTTCTTCACCACAACTGGGCGATCTAGGCACTTTTTCCTTGGGCCTCGAAAGTACTTTCTCCAAAGCGCTTTTTTACTCCAGGAAGGGGTCCTTGTGATTAGGTTCCATAGTATCTTCGCTCCTAAAGCTAGATTTTGTGCCTGGATGTTTTTAAAATGTAGGCCTCCTTCTAAGACGGGCTTGGAGATTTTTTCCTAGCTTATTAGATGCAATTTTTTCCCTGATTGCTTTCCTCCTTCCCATAGAAATATTATGAACAATGTTTCGATTTTATGGATCATGGTGATAGGGGAAAGTAACAAGGAGATTTGGTAGATCAGAATGATTTCTATAACTTCTTTGATGAGGACCACTTTGCTTGCAAGATTTAGCCAGCTTGTTCCCCAAGAGTTTATTTTGTTTTTTAACTTATCTATCAACAGGTTCCAGTGTGAAGCCTTTGACTTGGATTTGAAAATTGGGACTCCCAGGTATTTAAAGGCCTCCCAGATGGTCCAGCCTTCCATTCCCAGTATTCTAGAAATATCTAGCATTTCCCTTGGCGTGATGTTCCAACCAAAGATATTGCTTTTAATCAGACTTATGACGCTGCCGAAGATTTCTGTGTAGACATCTAATTCATTTTTGAATTTCCTTGCTGTTTGCAAACTCGCTCCTCCCATCAGCAATGTGTCATCCACAAACTAGGCATGATTTATGTACTTTACCCCATGGGATGTCCTTAGGCCTAGGAGGTTTTTATGCGTCTGGAAATGATCTAATTAGAAGCTTAGAAGTGAGGCTTGGATGGCATAAAGAAGAGGAGAAAGGGGGAAGCCTTGCTAGATTCCTTTGGAGGCTTGAAATAATTTAGTTGCCCATCCATTCACTAGCGGTGCTATCCAGGGGGAGCCAATGCATGCTTTTATCCAGTTTATAAATGTTGGGGAAAAACCAAAATTTTCCATGACTATGAACATGAAGTTATGTCTAACCCTGTCAAATGCATTAGCAAGATCGATCTTTAAAATCATACCTTTGTCTTTCCTTCGGATGCTCGAATGTAGAGCTTCTTGAACTAGGATGATATTGTCCACTCTATGTCTTCTTTTTACAAAACCGCCTTGGTTTTCAGGGATGATTGACGGGAGATTTTTTATTTATTTTGGTGGCTATTATTTTTGTGAGGATTTTGTAACTTGTGTTACAGAGGTAAATTGGCCAGAATCTTCCAAAATTGACTGCTCCTTTTTCTTTTGGGATAAGTGCAAGGAAAGATGAATTTGTTCCTCCTCCTAACTTGCTGCAAGTATGAGATTTCCAGATCAGTTTCGTAAGGTCTGATTTGATTATATCCCAACTATTTTGAAAGAATCTGGCTGTGAAACCATCAAGACCTGGGGCTTTGTCTGGGTTCATTTGATCAAGTGCCTCTTTTATTTTATGTTGGGTGACTGCCTTTGTTAGCTTTATGTTGAATTCTTCTTGGATGAGGGAAGGGACGAGAGAGAGGGGGTAATATTTGGAGTCGATTGCAGACCTTTGAGTTTCTGTGTAGAGAGTTTCGAAATCATCTACCGCAACTGCTTTTATTCCTTCAAAATCTGTTATTGTTGATTTTGAACCTGAATTTCCGTGACTGTCTTGTATTGCTTCCTTTCTTCAGCTTGTTTGTGAAAGTAGCTAGTGTTTTTATCTCCTGCTTCCAACCAGAGACTTCTCGATTTCTGTCGCCAGTAATTTTCCTCCTCTCGGTAGGCTTGGTACCATTTTCTTTGGAGTTGTTCTTCTTGATACAAGATTTCTTGGGTGATTTCCTAATTTTCCATTTCAAACTGATGTTTCCCTAGCTTCATGTGGGCTTCTTGGCGAAGTACAATTGGGTTCGAATGGGTTTTTACCCAAGAATTTAGACCTACCTTTAGTCTCCTGATTTTTTCTTCCCAAACAAAGAAGGTTGAGCCTCTTACTGAGTCATTCTAGATTTTGGTAACCATCTTCTGGTAGCCTTCATTATTGATCTAGGCTGGAATGAATCTGAATGGGATTGGTCCTAGATTCTTGTCAGGTGAGACTTCTAAAAGGATTGGTTTGTGGTCTGACACACTGTGTGGGAGGATCGAAGAGGAGGGTGTGAGGCCCAGAAGTAAGAAGGAGCTTTGGGCTAAGAATCTGTCTAGTCTAGCAGTAATGTGCCCCGAGCCTACCCTCTTGTTTGACCACGTGTATTTTCCTTTTGTTGGTTTGATGTCTTCCATCTCCCAATCGGACATGATATCTTCTACCCATTCTCTTGCTGGGTCTAGCACAATGGAGCCACCTTTTTTCTCAGTTAGAGCTAGGGTCACATTTAGATGCCCCACAATAATGATATTATCTAGAACCTTTAGCTACAGGTAATCTTTTACGAAATCCCAACAAATTCTTTTTTGCTCTAAAAGGACTGGCACATAAAGATTGAAGAGACTTACCAGTTGATCAGTTTCTCTATGAAGGAGGCTGTTGTAGATCCAGTGCGTTCTTGCTTCAAAATTGACTAGATCGAACTTCATAGTGTTCCAGAGGGTGCCTATACCTCTTGAGGCTCCTCTTGCACTTTCTGCTATTCCTTGGCTTATTTTCCAGAGTGCTTTTGTTGTTTTGAGGAAGTCTTTCTCTTCCATCTTGGTCTCCTGGAGTAGTAGGATATAAGACTTTGAGGTTCATATGATATCTTTTAGTGCTTCTTCCTTCATTTTGCTGCCGAACCCCCTACAATTCTAGGATGTTAGTTTCATGATTTACCTGGGGGGGATGCGTGGGATCCTTGAAGAGCCTTGGAATGCTTCCGTGTCTGTCTTACATTGATCAACTGTCTAATTATTGATTGCGAGCCATTCAGGACGTCTTTGTATGTTTCCTTGTCTCTTTCTTCTTTTTTGGATTTTCTTCCTCTTCCTGTTTTCTTAGGGGTGACCAAGGTGTCACTTGGTCCTTCGAATTCACTTTATGAGGAGACCTCTCCTTCCTCTATGTCCAAACCCACATCCTTTCCAGCTCCAGTCTTGGCTTTCTCCTCTTCTATCTCTAGGGATGGTAACTCTTTGGTTTCTTGGATTGATTTCCCATGCGGTTCTTTGGCTGGTGGACCTTCCTAAGGAGATTCTCCTACCGTTGTTCCTGCATGATTCTGATGCAGCAGTCTGAAACTGTTCTCTGTCATTTCTTCTGGTTGGTTTCCTTGTTCCGTGGGCTGTGCGAGGGTTGTCTTCTCATTCCTTGGACCTTTTGCTCTGGATGAAGTTTTCCCTTTCCTTGGCTATTTCCACCCTTCTCCAATTTCTTTCTCCTTGCTTGGGTTTTTAGGGCAGTTTCGTTGGAAATGGCCATATTCATGGAATCCTCTGCATTTGAAAGGAAGTTGTTCATAATATAGCTTCTGATAATGATGCCATTCTCCAACCTTTAATTTGATTGCCTCTGGAAGGCCCACCTCTAGGTCCACTTCCACACAAATGCGCGCATAGGAGTATTGATCTTTAGGATCCACTTTTTCAATATATTGACCTAGCCCATTTCCGATTTCCTAGAGAGAAGAGGGGTTCTAGCAGTGGATCAAGAGATTGGGGAGTCTGACCCAGACGGGGACGTCCTTGGGTACTTCGACCGCAGGGTCAATGCTTGGTGTCCAACGATTCAGGTATAGCCCTTGTGTGCCCATGAAGTACGAACCATTCCTAAAAATGAGATCTCTGTCTTCCTAGGAGATGAATTCGAAGATGAAGAATCCTCTTCCCACCACATAGCAGGTTACACTGCTCTTGATCAATGGTCGCCAGTTTCTTTGGATCCAATTATCTGTGGTTCGGGCTGACGGCAAAAGCCCCATGAATTGTCCTACCAATCCATGGTCTGACAGAGATATTTCTACATGCATTGGGTGATCCGGGGGTAGATCAATTTCCGAGATCGAATCGAGATTCTTGACGAAGCTTGGGGGTTCAACAGGGGGAAGCTTCTTACCTTGGGAGGCAAGGAGCTTGCGGAAGGAGGTTGCAGGAGAAGGAGGGGGGCGACGGCTCCCCTCCTCCGGGGGCTGCCATAGCAGCAATAGGGGAGCTTTAGCATCAAAAACCCTAGGCAGTTCTCAACAACGATGAATCATAAGCCATTCTTGATGAATTATTAGATGAATTGGATGGAAAGTTTTTTTTTACTAAGTTGGAAGGGTAATCAATATCGTTATCGGTCATACATCAACAATCAAATATTCTCTATGTGTGAGAGTAAACAATTCTAGAACGCACGCGAGAGTAAACAATTCTATAACAAACACATATCAACTTAAGTAAAAGTGCAAGAGAAAGCTAGTCACTAAATCCATTATATATCTAATAAATTCATGACGTCAGATTAGTTAACATTTAAATTCAAGGTGCAAAAGAATAATGACGAAGAAATCACACGCCCACTTAAATTAAGGCACCCAAGTAAATTTTATTACTAAACTAATCATGCATCATCATTAATGAAATGCACACGAGTAATCAAAGCTAAAACATTGTACATCCATCATTATTCCAATGCACAAACAATCCAATTATTAAATCACAGCATAATCATTGGTGCAATGTAATATTCATTAAATTTTATGTCGCCAAAGTAACTACACACATGTCCATCCACACCTAGCTAATAATATATCATGGCGCAAGTAATTATCAATCAAATTAAGGTGCAAACGAAATAATCAATCAAACCATCCGGTATCAACATTAATTCAATGACGCTAGAGAACCCGTTACTTAGTCATTACACATCAACAAATTTTCATAGCGGAAGAAGTGCAAGGTCTAAACATCTGTTCTTTTCATCATGTTTTCTTTGCACACCAGAGGTCTAATATAAAAACAACTTACATTACAGTAAAATTTCAGTGCGCGCAAGGAGTCTATTTACTTAGCTAGTCATCCATCAATTTTAAATTCGTGGCACAAGTATCTAAAAACTAAATCATTAATATCCAATGCACAATCGTCAAATTTCAACTAAACATCTAATGGGGTTATATCTAGCTAATATTAATGTTTACATAGCAATGGCCAAAGAAATAACATGAAGATAGGTTTTAACATCAACCCTTCCATATTTAATTACAGGTCACATTCTACACATGAATATCATTCAATTAATCTAAGATAAAATAAATTATGATTGGAAGGTACTCAACCCTTATCCTACAATGATTATTATTCTAATATCCATATTATTCAATTATCTAAATAATGGAAATAACATTTAAATGGAAATAAAAATTATTCTAATATCCATATTATTCTAATAATTAACTGAACTTACTCTCAGTTCATAAGTAAATATTTTCAATTATCTCAATAATGGAAATAACAATTATTCTAATAATTGTTCTAATATCCATATTATTCAATTATTAAATAATGGAAAAAAATGGAAATAACAATTATCTAATATCCATATTATTCTAGTAATTAACTGAACTTACACTTAGTTCATAAGTAAATAATTTTAATTATCTAAATGATTAACTGAACTATGTCGAGTGGGTAGATTCCTGCCCACACAGAGATAACACAGGAATAATGCAGGGACATCATTAATAAACCACGGAGCGACCATTATGACAACGCTAGGTGAAAAGCATGTGATTTGCTGAGGTAAAAGGGGAAAGTAATACCAAGCAAACAAAAAAATATATTTAATAATTTGTTGAGGGAAACTATGAAAATGCTGTGTAAAAAGAGGTAAAACGCAGAGAGAGGGCAACATACAATTCACTGAGTTAATAAGACAACATGCAGATATAAAATGAAGCGTTTTGCTGGGTAAAGAGAGAGAGGGGCAATGCCCTGGGTCTCCAATCGCAGAGAAAATTTGTAGCATATTGACAGGATAAAAAATCATAGGAAATGAAGGATATGTAGAAACCCTATAGGATCCAAGAAGTAATTAAGAACCAATTCATAACACCGTTGGCTATCAAAAATTGCATCCGAGAGTTGGTAACAAGTGAAAACATTACAACTAAAATAAGGCTATTAAAGAAAGTTATGCAACAAATAGGAAATAGAATAACCCTAAACATTTTCCCATTTTTCCCATTGCGTATAACCATTAAACACTTTGTAAGTTCTATATCTGAACTTGAGTAATAATATGATAGGGATGCTAAGTTATAAATTGTGATTGGAAAGAAATCATGCTGTAGAATATGTAGAAATTTGGTGGATCTTTAGCATAAAAAATTCAATGAGGTAGATGACCCATAGTAGTTACCATTAAAGTAGGATATGTAGAAAATTTGTAGTAGATCAATAGGATATGTAGCAAATCAGAGTAACTAGCAGATCTATAAAAATCATGTAGGATCCATAGGTGATTTTAAGTGAGAGTAAAAACACAAGGGTTGACTGTACAAATATACATTTGATCAAGGAGGGATGACGCAGATGCAGAGGAGCTTTCTCCCACTAAAACGCAGGTAAAGGGGAAATTTGTTGGGAAAAGAATAGTTCATAGTGGTTGTGGAACGCAAGGGATTAATAAATAAATAAAAAATGTAGAGAAGAATTTACTCAGTTTCCTGGGCAATTCATGAGGAGAAGACTTAGTAAAAAGATGGGAAATTCATGAGCGTGAAGGAGTAATTTGCTGGAGAGTAAACAAAAACGTGGTAAGATCAGAAGAAATTGTTAAATTGGTTCTAGATCAATTGGTTGGCACGAATATCATTAGAGAAAGATTCGATTTGGAAAAACGTGGTGTAGATCGGAAGGATATTTATATTAGTTCTAGATCATTTTCGCCTGGCAGTGATCAAACATTTATGTAGGTAGAATTTCATGCTCAGATTGAAATTAAAAATGGCGGTGATCAACATTTAATGCATACATTCAAGCTCATATTCACATTAAAAATGTTGGTGAAATTATTAGGAATCCATCTCTAGCATTATAAAAGCATCTATGAGCTTATCTCTTGATCTTAAGATCTCACACAGTTACACGAGGTAAAAAAGAAACAAAACTAGATTATACAAATTAATCCAATGTAATTATAAATTTCATTAAAATACCGTAACCAAAGGCGAGAAATCGATGATGATATCCCGCGCTTGCACTCCACCCCCCTCTTTCTAACTGTGAAGACCTCACCGATACCTCACAACCAATGCTAGGGGTACTCTTCTTCTCCCTTAGCCAACCGACTGACAAAGGGGCCACGCACAAACACAACTAGAAAACTCTAGCTCCCAGCTCGCCTCACATTGTCGAGCTACCAGTCTCTCTCTTGAGCTAGGTATCCCAGATCTCACAAGTAAAATCAATCAAAGAAACTCCGACAGCATAAATTTACGCATACTAGTCATCCTCCATTCCTCATCTCAGCCATTTATTTTATAGAATTTTTCTTAGTGACCACTTTCCATTTGCACATTTAATTCATTTTTTATAAAAATTAATTAGGAATTACTCTCCCCGTACACTTGTCACTCGTTCCCTTAGTTGCACCAATAAATTCACCATTTATTTTAATTAAATGTCAATTTCCCTCACCCATCTTAAAAGCGATCCTAAAATCACTCCTATCTGTCTCTTTATCCCCTTTATTTACTTTTTAATGACTGGCACCTTTCTAAAACTTAGTTGTGTTTAATTTAGGAAAGTTATTTAGTTAGACTAGACTAGATTCCTTTCTATGCTTCCACATTCCTTTTAAATTTATTTCCTTTCTTATCTTAGTTCCAATTTGGTATTATTTTTCACACATTTATATAATTAAATCTTTAGATACAAATTTTTACTCTTTCAATCTCTAAGTTGATTTTTTTTTCTTTATCCCCCATAATTTATTAAATTTATAATGCTCCAAGGGTGCCACTCTCCTTTGAATGATTTTGGTAGCTGTCCAACCGTTATAACCCTAAATTGCACCACACATGCTTACCTGGCATCAGGCCAACTCATATCCCTTCTTTGCCAAAAACTACTGAACAACTCTTCTAAAAACTCCATTTTTAAAAAGTACATGCTAGCTGGCCCACTACAGCCCGCGTGTACCTACAAAGTACACGCTAGCAGGCCCACTACAACCCGCGTGTACCTTCGGAATCACGAAAAAAAGGAAAGTTTTCGACGGGACAAAAATCTATGGGTCAGTTAACTAAAACTCCCAGCCATGCATGGCCGAGGGTTCGTCCAAAACCCTAACTCCTTCTAGCCTATAAAAGAAGGGGTAGGGGTACCATTTGGAGGAGGGAAAAGATAACAAAGAAACTCTGTCCATTTGCCAAATCCATTGTCCAACCCTTTAGCCTTTCCTCAAGCCTAAGGAGAATTAACACAAAGCAGTTGGAGGACAAAAGAAGAGGAGGAGCCCAGGATCAGGATCAAGGAGTGGTGGTTGGTCTCGACTTTGATTGTAAGTTGATTCATTTTGAAAATAATAAAAGAATACTTTTCCCGTCCCAATGCATGAGTTATCTATGATTTGTTTAATTTATGCTTAATTTCTAACTCTCAAGTAGAAAAGTAGCATGCATGCATAGTGCTTTGTCTTGATCGCAGGATTATCTTTGGAAAGAGCAACGAAAGCAAGCGGGCAAAGAAAAACGGAGGATCTACACCAAACATCAGTAAAAAGGTTGGTAGTTTCTTTCCATGCATGTATTGTGAAAGAGGGGTTTAAGTTTTGGGTGGTAGGTTAAAAAGTAATTTCTTTACGGTCAAAATCTGCATGCAAGTCTGACCCTAGTTTGCTAGTCTGTAGGGTATTTTTCCCAACAATAGAGTTGGTGACCATACTGGGGAAGATACTCTTTAGGGTTTTCAGATTTAGTTGAGTTTTTGGGTAGTTTAAGAGATTAGATTTTCTATTTCTTTGCCTGTCTTTTTCAGTAAGGCCTGAGCTAGTAGGGAGCCTGGTTCTTTATACCAGTTTTCCCTGACTGTTGCTTGACGACAGTTTTTGGGACACACAAAGGTACACACAGCCTGCATAAGGCCTACACGCGTGTACCCACGCCCTAATCGCTTACAGCCCACGTGTGAATGCTAGCTGTAGAGGTTTCAGTAGCGTGTAGGAGTTCAGAGAGCTTGAGAGGCAGTCCTCCTCTTCCCTGTCAGAATTATACAATCTCAGGGGGTTTTCTAGATCCTGTCTGAGTCTTGCTGGTTCACAGTCTTTTCTCAGTTTGTCTTGTTGTGTTTTGTTATTCCTTGCAATTATTTTTCTTTTCAGTTAGAAGAAGCATCCAAGCCTTCAAGGGACCCTGGTTGTCAATACCAGAGGCCTCTTCTGGGTCTGGGCTGCCTGTTTTTATTTTTTGTCTAAGAAGTTATACATACACGCGGCCTATACAAGGTCAGACCGCGTGTACACGCGTCCTATTGCAGCTCTGCACACGTTCACACGTGTGCTGTTTTAGTGATAGTAGCATGCTTGACAGGCTGCTTTTTAATCAAGGTGGGGTAGTCATCCCCTCTTTTGGTGTGAAGTATTTCTCTCAGGTGTTTAAGTCTAGGGTTGAACAGTCAATAGGTTATGTCATCTTACCCTTAGCCTGCTTTTTCTTAGTTGATAGTTGATAGAAAAGATAATTTTTTTTTTTTATGGTTTTTAGACAAGCGTAAGAGTCTGTGCTTTCTTGATTTCCATTGTGTGTCTTTTCTCTGATTCTTTGCGATTTGCGCTTTAAGCCAGAATTTTGTTTTTTTCTTGGTTTTAGGCTTGTCGGTATTTTCCCTTTGTTGCTTGATTAGCACGTAAATAAAAATAAAATAAAAGAAAAAAATCTTTTCATTTTCTTCTTTGTATGAAGATTGTGTTTCTGCATCAATAGCTAGGGAGAAGTATTTTTGTTCATAAGTTTTTTGCAGTTCATTTAGAGCATAAGTAGCTCGTATTCGAGCGAAATTCCTTTATGTTTGCTGCATAAAATCTTAGAAAAATTGAAAAGAAAAAGAAGTATTTCTTTGTGAAAAGTTGTTGATTTTTGCATTTAGTAAAAGTCTTTTGTTTCCAGCTTTTTTTCATTCGTTTTTGCTTTGAGTCTTTACACATCATCAGTTTCACCTTCATACCCCGTGACGTAAAAAAGTCCATAAAAGAAATGCTAAGTTAAAATCTATTAGACTTTTTGTTTGTAGGGTTCATACACTAGTTCAGGACTAGGGCCTTGGATTAGGTTGGAGAGGAAACTCTCAAAGGCCACTCAAAACCAAACATTGGAGTCTGTGATAGGGAGTGTAGAATTCCAGTTTCGTGGAAGTTATCCGGGACCCCCCTCTAACACAGAGGCTAAACACGAGGTCATGTAAGGAAAGGTAGCGGAGATAACCCCTCCA
Organism: Picea sitchensis; assembly: GCA_010110895.2. NCBI lineage: Eukaryota > Viridiplantae > Streptophyta > Pinopsida > Pinales > Pinaceae > Picea > Picea sitchensis. The sequence continues at coordinate 35,022 of SNQJ01S0025187.1, forward strand.
AAGCTGAACCAAGCGTAGTGGAGAACACATATCGAGGGCTTGTTGTGGGATTCCGTCGTTTGCATTTGCCACGGGGCTTCATGGGTCTCGAATCCATTCGAGGTCCTCAGTTGTCTTCCGGACCATTTGCTCTCGATACCCTTGACATGTTTCGGGCTTGATACCCTGCTCATTGTGGTCTACCCGACTTTCGACTGTACCCGCCTGGTGACTGTTCGCGTGCTAGCAAACTAGTTGCCAATCTTTTTAGGGACATACACAAGTGACTACGGGGGTATACCACGGTACCTAGGATAGACATCGGGCCACGCTTTGTAGAGTATACCTGGAGGGTGCTTCCGTGTTCGAGTTGCACTTGCACCGGTAAGTTGCTCTAGTGTTGGTTGTTGTAACTGTTCTTCCAACTAGTTTAGTGTTTGCTTGTCTTATCTTTTAGGGGCTTCTTTTTTAGGGTGTGTTACTGTTTGCACGTGTATAATACCTTAGCGTGTCTTGGATATTCTCACACAGTGGAGGATCTCGAGCTCCACCGGTCATGAAGGCTTCTGGGCCTGCCGCCACTTATACTGGAGCCACCCCTGCCACCATTGAGGCGAAAGCTAGACCAACAAGGGTCTTTCGAAGCAACCGGGTTACAAACCATTGTGCCCGAACAACTCCCAGAGGAATCAACCGCCAATCTTGGCTCGGTTGAAACCCCAACCACTGATACTTGGCCATCGGTCATTGTACCAATCCAATTTTACGAACGCTTGTCAGTGACTCACACAGCTATGGAAACAAACGCTGTTACTTCCTCTAGGAATTCTTCCATTCCCACCACCATTGCTACCATAGGAGAAGCATCTCCTAACTTGCCTTCGTCGGTCCGAGCCACCATGGTCTCAGCCACAACTATGTCGCATAGTGGACCGACCCCATCTATCGTGGTGGCCACAACTCCCTTCACACCTGGTGCGACAAGCTCTCCGTTCTCATACAGTATGCCTAGTTCGGGTACAAGTCCTGCACTCACTCACTCCACTTTACAGACTTTGGGTCTGGGGGCAGGGAGCTCTAACGCTCCTCTGCAAGGTCAACTTGGGGGCATTCCTGTCCCTTTTAATTCTTTTCCTTACGTTGGAGGTCATATCTCTCCTTTGTCCCCTTCGCTTGGTGGTCTGCATCAGCAGTCCGCCAGGCAGCGTGCACACACTAGTTCATTTGGATCCGAGATTCAAGGAACACCTTCTCACACTATGCCGGTAGGTTCGTCACCGTTTGTTTGGAATGGGACATTTGGTAACAACACTTTCGCATCCACCGCTTTCCCGTCTGGGAGCACTCCTATTTTTGGATAGTCTATTCCGGCGCAGGGTACTATTCCTATGCCAGGGGCACATATAGCAGGACCTTGGAACTCAGGACAAGGATCCGTTCCCTCCTCTAGAATGTCGTTCTGGGGTAATTATTTCCACAGTCAATGGAACCCTGGATAGACTTCTATGCCTCTCCCATCAGGACCGACATGGGGTAATCCTTCCCAAAGTCCTTCAAACACGATGCATGCCCAACATCCTATGTCCTTCATGGGGAATCAACCAATGATGTCTC
>SNQJ01S0025187.1:36624-65554 GCA_010110895.2 Picea sitchensis
CAGCCATCAGGCCGAGTCAACTTCTGGAAGATGGATACTCTATATGTATATCTTTCTGATTTCGAGATGTAGCTCCGCTGTGTATTATTCGCGGCTACTCTTTATAGTTATTTGACATGGATCTACAATGTATTTGATTGGTAACCATGGTTCTATTTTATCCCGAGCATGGGTATGCCCACCTCGGTGAGACATTTTTTATTTTGCAGACGACACCTCCTGGTTCCTGATCCTTGGGCTCACTCATTCAACACATCAGTAAAGATTGGTAAAAGATTGGTAATGTATTTCGGCCATCAGATGCTCTTCTGACCTCACACATTAGGGGGAATTTGTTATAACCTTAAATTGCACCACACATGCTTACCTGGCATCAGGCCAACTCATATCCCTTCTTTGCCAAAAACTACTGAACAACTCTTCTAAAAACTCCATTTTTAAAAAGTACATGCTAGCTGGCCCACTACAGCCCGTGTGTACCTACAAAGTACACGCTAGCAGGCCCACTACAGCCCGTGTGTACCTTCAGAATCATGAAAAAAAGGAAATGTACTGACGGGACAAAAAGCTATGGGTCAGTTAACTGAAACTCCCGACCATGCATGGCCGAGGGTTCGTCCAAAACCCTAGCTCCTTCTAGCCTATAAAAGAAGGGGTAGGGGTACCATTTGGAGGAGGGAAAAGATAGTGAAGAAACTCTAACCATTTGCCAAGTCCATTGTCCCAACCCTTTAGCCTTTCCTCTAGCCTAAGGAGAATTAACGCAAAGCAGTTGGAGGACAAAAGAAGAGGAGGAGCCCAGGATCAGGATAAGGGAGCGGTGGCCGGTCTCGACTTTGATTGTAAGTTGATTCATTTTGAAAATAATAAAAGAATACTTTTCTCATCCCAATGCATGATTTATCTATGATTTTTTTAATTTATGCTTAATTTCTAACCCTCAAGTAGAAAAGTAGTATGCATGCGTAGTGTTTTGTCTTGATCGCAGGATTATCTTTGGAAGGAGCAGCGCAAGCAAGCGGGAAAAGCGCAACAAAGGATATACACCAAACATCAGTAAAAAGGTTGGTAGTTTCTTTCCATGCATGTATTTTGAAAGAGGGGTTTAAGTTTTGGGTGGTAGGTTAAAAAGTAATTTCTTTATGGTCAAAATCTGCATGCAAGTCTGACCCTAGTTTGCTAGTCCGTAGGGTATTTTTCCCAACAACACCAACCCTTGGAGTCAATAATCCATCAGGCGACCTTGTGAGAGACTAAGGGCCTCTAAGGAATAAGGACCCTGCCTTATTGCGTGCCCCTTAGAATCTTCGTGAGCGATTGTCTCAGTCTGCCCTCATGGCATCGTGGATCTCTTGAACCAGGTAGTAGTTAACCTACAATTCGATCCACGATGGGAGTTCTAGTAGGTTGTGGCAGGGTTGCTACCACAACTCTCCCTCAATATCTGTTTGTTGTGCATGGCCCCTTTGCTCCTTATGTGACTATGATTAGCAAGTAATCATTAGCCTGCATCCATCAACGAAACACTATCAACGATCCATAAAAAACATCATAATATCTTGATCATATGTGAAATATGCATAAATAGAAATACCCAAACCATATACAATCCACTCCATGACTCTATCCAGAGTCCAAGGAGGTCCATTGATGCCATCGACATCCTCAATCTGTTAAGTTTCCTACAAACTTAGGAAAAACCTGTCAATAAAACCCGTCAATACATAGATATCAAATAAGATAACAGCATAATCCATAAACATCATCATTAGAATCCATAAGCAAAACATACAACCATATACAAAACCAGATCACTTGCACGCAAGTGTCCTCAAAGAATAAGTGAAATCATGTGCGTGCAAGAGAGGGATGTTACATACACCTCCTCTTGGTTTAAAATTCATCCTGAAGTTTTATAGTACATGTGAAGTAAATAAAGTATCTGAAAATATCTAAATGTCTAACTATCAAACAAAAATGGAAATTGTTGGTGCATATCATATACGTCCTCCCAGGTAGTCGAGTGTGGAATATAATTGTCCCACTGAACCTTGACCTGATCGACTGTTCGATGTTGTAGTTATCAAATGCGATGGTATAGAATGTGGATTGGCTCCTCCATGAGTGCACCCTCGTCTGACACATACAAGGAACTCATGTCAATCACATGTGTAGGATCACTAACATAATGTATCAAAACAGATACATGAAAAACATCATGCATATGCCTCAAAGAATCAGGCAAGGCTAGTCGATAGGCCACGAGCCCTTTCTTTTCCACAAATTCCAAAGGTCCCACAAACCTAGGAGAGAATTTATCACCCTTTTTAAACTTGAGAGAACTCTTGTGTGGTTTCACCTGCAAGAATACTCGATCACCAACTTCATAACTACGGTCAACGCAATGCGCATCGACATAACTCTTATGTCGATCTTGTGCTTCTTTGATCCTTTGTCTTATCGTTTGAATTTGTTCATCCATTTATTGGATCACTTCGGGTCTTACCAATACCCTATCCTCAATTCGATCTCATCTCAAAGGCATACGACACGGTCACCCGTAAAGAAACTCAAATGGCTCCATCTTAATGGTGCTTTGATAGTTGTTGTTGTATGCAAACTCTACTAGTGGAAAGAACTCCTCCCAACACTTATGTTGGTCCATCACATACATATGCAACATATCTTCCAAGATTTGGTTCATTCTTTCTGTATGCCCCTCTTTCTCTGGGTGATATGCGATACTAAAGTTAAGTTGGGTTCCCAAGGCCTCTTGGAAACTAGTCCAAAAGCATCCCGTAAACACTGATCCTCGATCAGATAAGATCTTCTTAGGAATTCCATGCAATGTCACTATCTCGCCGATAAAAAATCTAGCTATGTATGGCACCTGATACGTCGTATGCATAGGGATAAAATGTGCACTCTTCATTAGAGTGTCAACTGCCACAAAAATCGAGACATGCCTCCTTTCCTTCAACGAAAATCCCACAATAAATTCCATTGAAATGACCTCCCAATTTGATTCTAGAATAACATGTGGCTACATTAATCCTATCATATGTCTATGTTCATCCTTCACTTGCTGACATTCTAGACAAATCACCATATAGTTGACTATGTCTTCCTTCATTCCTTTCAAAAATAATAAGGGTTTAAAGTCTTCCCTCATATTTGTGACTCCTGAATGAGCCATGTACACTGCTCTATGAGCTTTGTTTAAGATCAAAATTCTCAACTTGTCATTAGGAAGTACATAAATATGGTTATTATAACTCATTAATCCGTCATTTTCCACAGTAAATCCCTCAAATTTTGGTACCAACAAGATGTCTTGTTCGATATTTTCCTTAACCTCTTTATACCAGTCATTGTCACACTGTATAGTTAGAATATTTTCACGAAGATTCATCTGAAGAGGTATCACCGAAAATATGCATGGTCTCTGAATCAACACATATTCCACTCCATTCACTGTTCCTTTTATGTAGGTAATCTCAAATCATACTCGCTAAGAAGTTTCGACCAACACCTTTGTCGCACGTTCAAATCACTTTGCGTAAAAATGTGTTGCAAACCATAGTGGTCTATTTTCAGTTCAAATTTCCACCCAATCAGGTAGTGTCTCCACAATCTCAGGGCATACATAATGGACAATAACTCTAAATCATGCATCGCATAGTTCTCCTCATCCTTTCTTAACTTCATTGAGATGTAAGCGACAACTTGACCATCTTGCATCAAGACTCTGCCTAATCCTTCCTTCGATGTGTCTGTGCATGCCAAGAAGTCCTCATTCATGTCAGGTAATTTTCATATTGGCTTTGTCATCAATAGCTCCTTGAGCCTTCGAAATGCTTCTACGCATTTCTTGGTCCATACAAAATTCTTGTTTTTCTTCTGCAATTCCGTAATCGGATTTTCTATCTTTGAAAAACCTTCGATGAAACGTCGATAATATCACACTAAACCCATTAAGATACGTACTTGGGGTATGTTTGTTGGCGCAATACATTCCATAATATCCTCTACCTTCATTGGATCGACAACGATACCTTCACCGGAGATAACATGCCCTAAATAATGAATCCTCGATTGATAAAAAGAGCATTTCGACAGTTTCTCATATAATTTGTTCTCTCATAAGAACTGTAGTGCCAAGTGCCAATGTTCATCATGTTCTTCCATCATTCGAGAATATATCAAAATTTCGTCAATGAATACTTGAACAAGATTTCCCAAGTATTCGTGGAACACCCCATTCATCAAGCTCATGAATACCCCTGGGGTGTTTGTCAGTCCAAATGGTAAAGCGATAAACTCATAACGTCCAAACCTCATCTTGAATGTGGTATTAGGAGTGTATTCCTCCTTGATCCATAACTAGTGATATCCTGATCTCAAGGTGATCTTCAAAAACATCGTCGTGCCTTTCATTTGATCAAACAAATCGTTCATTCTTGACAATAGATACTAGTTCTTGATCATTGCCTTGTTCAATTGACAATTGTCAGTGCAGAGTCTCCATGACCCATCCTTATTCCGTATGAAAATAATAGGTGCACCCCAAGGTGACACACTTGGACGTATAAGTCCCAGGTCCAACAACTCTTTTAGTTGCATTTTCAACTCCTGTAACTCAGGGGCCGACATCCGATAAGGTGTTCTTGTTATTGGTTCAGTTCTAGGTTTTAAGTCGATGGTAAATCCCAACTCTCTTTCAGGTGGGAAACCTGGTAACTCTTCTGGGAACACGTCCACAAACTCTCGTACTATTGAAACGTTTTCTAGTCCTTCCGCCATGCCCTTGTCGTTTAGTGCTAAGATTGCATATGGCTTGCATCCCTTGCACATACTCTTCTGTAGCTTTAGGGAAGAGATGAAACTTAGGGAAACTCCCCTATTTCTTCCTACAATCACTCGTCTCTGTCCCTCATCATTGATCAAACTCAACCATTTCATCTTATAGTTGAGTATCACCTCATGCGATTCCAACTAGTCCATACCGATCACGACGTTGTAAGATCCTAATATCATGACGTACAGGTTGGCCTTCATGGAAAAATATCCCAAGTTAAGGCTACAGTTCATAACCTTTCCTCCAACCTTCTACTTGGCTCTTGAATCCATTTCCACATAGCTAAACTTGTCTTGTTCGACTGCCTTTACCTTAATTTGTTTTAGCATTGCAATAGAAATAAAGCTCTCTGTAGCACCTGGATCTATCAAAATACTAAAGGTTTGGTCAACAATGGTACCTGAAATCTCGAGCACAATAAACCGGTGCTCGGCCTGACAGTTATTCACCACTTCTTGAATCTAATGGGCCTTTCCCAAATCTCCTACTATAGTGTGCCTGGCTGACCCGACTTCTCTAGCGCTCTCAACTAGAAAATCACTCTGGTAATGTGGTTCCCCACATGTCTAGCATCCAATCCTTGGTCCAGTAGTCCTGGTCCAAGAAGCAGAAGCTGATGGCCCACCAGTTTGAAACCTTGGTATGTTCTACTGAACAGACCTGGACTGCTGCTCTTGTGAATGATGATGTTGTTGGTGTTGTGGTCCTCTGTAGGGATTTCTTTGCTAAGGTGTTGGTCGCCATGGTGTCATGAACGTGGATCCTCTTGAAGTGCCTCGATACCCTGATGGATGTATAGCTGGTGTTTGATGGTGCTGCGCACTAGATGTTGCATGTCCCATCGGTCTCGTAGGAGTCCTGCTCTGACCCCCACTGATCAGCTCTTATTTAGATATGAGGGCCTTTTGGACAACATCACACAACGTTTGAGGCATTAGTATCCTTACTTTCAAACGAATGTTAGCGTTAAGGCCGGACACAAACTTGTTGACCTTGAGCTTCTTGGTGTTCAGATATGGAGCATACCTACGCAACTCTATGAAACGAGCCTCATACTCGGGCATCATACAACCGCCCTGTCGTGCATTGAACTCATTGAGCTGATGCTCAATGAATTCCTCAGACAAATACTTCTCTCAGAACCTCTCCTCGAACAGTTCCCATGAAACATCTTCGACGACCATGTTCAGTTGTGGTAGGAGTGTCTGCCACCATAGAAGAGTGCTCCCCTTCAACTGAAATACTGACATGCATACTTTCATGTTTGAGGTGTAGTCACGAAGTGCAAATCACATCGCCATGTTCTCCAACCATGCCTCGGCGGCCATGCCATCCATGGTACCCAAGAACTCAGGAAACTTGACCTTCTCGAGTTCTCGGTGAACGATACCATCTGGGGCACGCTATTGACCTTCATGGGGTACAGACGCCCTGGCCTCATCTCTATCCAGATGACTAATCGATGCCTCTGACATCCTCTGAAAGGACATCATCAACCCAACCACATCCCCCACAACAATATGTTCCCATCCAATGACTTGTTCTTCTCCTTGGGGGTTAAAATCCTCTAGTGTGGATGCTACTGGAGGCATTGCACCGCCTCCCCTAGAACCACATCGTCTACCTCCGCGACGTCCTCTAATCATGGTTACCTTCACGAACACAATTTAATTTAATTAGTGATAAATAATTAATCAAGTGTTTATACAGTGGAAGGTGTAATGATCCCAAGTCATGGGGTTGAACCCACTTTGATACCATATGTAACAACCCTTCGTTACATCTAAGAAAAGTGAAGCACAAAGGTAATTGTTTTTTTCATTAAGAAATTAACATCAACACATGATCACAACATCGCCTAATCAACAACATCATAAGTACAAGTAGTACGAACTACTCATCATGGAAAACTAACGTGCATTCAACGTGTCAACGAAGGTTAGCGACACATAGACATAAACATCATAGCAGATTAACACATCATAATCATCTTGAAAAATTTACAACAACGCACAATCATATAATGAATATAAAATGACTACCTGCCCGACATGCCCTGCAAGGTTAGGACCTCTAGGACACATAAGAAATGCTCAAGCCCAGGTCCCAATTGATTTTGACCATTTATGGTCTCATGGTTGGCGACTGTTTTGAGGAACAAGGAGGTGTCTACATCCCACTAATAAACAAGTCCAATAATCAACTAGATCAAGCCATCAATCATGTTCATCAATTAATCATGGCGCAAGGGTAATCAATATCGTTATCAGTCATACATAAAAAATTAAATATTCACTGCGCGTGAGAGTAAACAATTCTAGAACAAACACATGTCAAATTAAGAAAAAGCACAAGAGAAATCTAGTCACTAAATCCGTCATATATCTAATAAATTCATGACGTTAGATTAGTTAACAATTAAATTCAAGGTGCAAAAGAATAATGACGAAGCCATCACATGCCCACTTGAATTAAGGTGCACAAGTAAATTTTATTGCTAAAATAATCATGCATCACCATTAATGACATCCGCGCGAGTAATCAAAGCTAAAACATTGTACATCCATCATTATTCCAATGCGCAAACAATCCAATTATTAAATCACAACATAATCATTGGTGCAAGGTAATATTCATTAAATTTTATGGCGCCAAAGTAACTACACACATGTCCATCTACACCTAGCTAATAATATATCATGGCGCAAGTAATTATCAATCAAATTAAGGCGCAAACGAAATAATCAATCAAACTATATGGTATCAATATTAATTCAATGGTGCCAGAGAACCCATTACTTAGTCATTACACATCAACAAATTTTCATAGTGGAAGAAGTCCAAAGTATAAACATTCATTCTTTTCATCATGTTTTCGTTGCGCGCCAGAGGTCTAATATAAAAACAACTTACATTACAGTAAAATTTCATTGCGCGCAAGGATTCTATTTACTTAGCTAGTCATCCATCGATTTGAAATTCGTGGTGCAAGTATCTAAAAACTAAATCATTAATATCCAATGCGCAATCGTCAAATGTCAACTAAACATCTAATGGGGTTATATCTAGCTAATATTAATGTTTACATAGCAATGGCCAAAGAAGTAACATGGAGATAGGTTTTAACATCAACCCTTCCATATTTAATTACAGGTCACATTCTACACATGGATATCATTCAATTAATCTAAGATAAAATAAATTATGATTGGAAGGTACTCAACCCTTATCCTACAATGATTATTATTCTAATATCCATATTGTTCAATTATCTAAATAATGGAAATAACATTTAAATTGAAATAAAAATTATTCTAATATCCATATTATTATAATAATTAACTGAACTTACTCTCAATTCATAAGTAATTATTTTCAATTATCTCAATAATGGAAATAACAATTAAATGGAAATAACAATTATTCTAATATATCCATATTATTCTAATAATTGTTTTAATATCCATATTATTCAATTATTAAATAATTGAAAATCAAATAAATGGAAATAACAATTATCTAATATCCATATTATTCTAGTAATTAACTAAACTTACTCTCAGTTCATAAGTAAATAATTTTAATTATCTAAATGATTAACTGCACTACACCGAGTGGGTAGATTCTCGCCCACGTAGAGATAACACATGAATAACGCAGGGACATCATTAATAAGCTCCGAAGGGACTGCTATGACAACGCTGGGTGAAAAGCATGTGATTTGTTGAGGTAAATGTGGAAAGTAATACTGAGCAAACACAAAGATATCTTTAATAATTTGTATCTGAGAGTTGCTAACAAGTGAAAACATTACAACTAAAATAAGGCTATTAAAGAAAGTTACGCAACAAATAGGAAATAGAATAACCCTAAACATTTTCCCATTTTTCCCATTGCGTATAACCATTAAACACTTCGTAAGTTGACTATATGTACTTGAGTAATAATACGATAGGGATCCTAATTTATAAATTGTGACTAGAAAGAAATAATGTTGTAGAATCTATAGAAATTTGGTGGATCTTTAGCATAGAAAATTCAATGAGGTAGATGACCCATAGTAGTTACCATTGAAGTAGGATATACATGAAATTTGTAGTAGATCAATAGGATATGTAGCAAATCAGAGTAACTAGCGGATCTATAAAAATCATGTAGGATCCATAGGCGATTTTAAGTGAGAGTAAAAACACAAGGGTTGATTGTACAAATATAAATCTGAGCAAGGAGGGATGGCGTAGATGCAGAGGAGCTTTCTCCCACTAAAACGTAGGTAAATGGGAAATTTGTTGGGAAAAGAATTGTTTGCAGTGGTTGTGGAACGCAAGGGAGTAATACATAAAAAAACGTAGAGAAGAACTTACTCGGTTTCCTGGGAAATTCATGAGGAGAAGACTTAGTAAAAAGCTAGGAAATCTGTGCACGTGAAGGAGTAATTTGTTGGAGATTAAAAAAAAATGTGGTAATATCAGAAGAAATTGTTAAATTGGTTCCAGATCAATTGGCTAGCAATGATCTCATTAGAGAAAGATTCAATTTGTAAAAACGCGGTGTAGATCGGAAGGAGATTTATATCAGTTCTAGATCATTTTTGTCTGGCAGTGATCAAACATTTATGTAGGTAGAATTTCATGCTCAGATTGAAATTAAAAATGGTGGTGGTCAACATTTAGTGCATACATTCAAGCTCAGATTTACATTAAAAATGGCAGTGAAATTATTAGGAATCCACCTCTAGCATTATAAAATCATCTAGGAGCTCATCTCTTGATCTTAAGATCTCACACGGTTACACGAGGTAAAAAGAAAAAAAAACTAGATTATATAAATTAATCCAATTCAATTGCAAATTTAATTAAAATACCATAACCAAAGGAGAGAAGTCGATGATGATCTCCCATGCTTGCACTTGTCCCTGCTCCCCACTTTCTAACTGTGAATAACTCATCGGTAACTCCCAACCAACGCTATGGGTACTCTTCTTCCATCTTAGCCCCCCGAGCCGCAAAGGGGCCACGTAAAAACGCAACCATAAAACTCTAGCTCCCAACTCACCTTGCAAGGTCAAGCTACCACTCTCTCTCTCTCTCTCTCGAGCTGGGTATCCCAACTCTCACAAGTAAAATTAGTCAAAGCAATTCCGACAGCATAAATTTACGCATACCAGTCATCCTCCATTCCTCCTCTCAGCCATTTCTTTTATAGAACTTTTCTTAGTGACCACTTTCCATTTGCACATTTAATTTGTTTTTTTTTTTAAATTAATTAGGAATTACTCCCCCCTGTACACTTGTCACCCGTTCCCTTAGTTGCACCAATAAATTCACCATTTATTTTAATTAAATGTCAATTTCCCTCACCCATCATAAAAGCGCTCCTAAAATACTCCTAGTTGTCCCTTTATTCCCTCTATTTCCGTTTTAATGATCGACTCCTTTCTAAAACTTAGTTGTGTTTAATTTAGGAAAAGTCTCTAGTTAGACTAGACTAGATTCCTTTCTATGCTTCCAACATTCCTTTTTACATTTATTTCCTTTCTTATCTTAGTTCCAATTTGGTATTGTTTTGCACACATTTATATAATTAAATCTTTAGATATAAATTTTTACTCTTTCAATCTCTAACTTGATTTTTTTTTTCTCCATAGCCCACCATTTATCAAATTTATAATTTTTTTTTGTCTTCTTACCCACTTAAACTCAGGCTCAAATTTTTAAACTAGGCTCATAATTTTTAAGGGGATTTTATAATTAATAAAAATTACTCATTTAATATTTATTTTAAGTCCGACAATGTCAAAACAAAACTTGTTTTCTAGGCACCTATATTCATTGAATCACCTTTATTAAAATCGTGACGTGCCCTTCAAAATGCACTCGTGCTCCAAGGGTGCCTATCGCCTTTACTCAAGTTTTATTTATGCGACATGCCCTTCAAGATGCACTACGTGCTCCAAGGGTTCCACTCGCCTTTGACTGATTTTGGTAGTTTTCCAACCCTTGGAGTCAATAGTCCATTAGGCGACCTTGTGAGAGACTAAGGGCCTCTAAGGAATAAGGACCATGCCTTATTGTGCACCCCTTAGAGTCTTCGTGAGTGATTGTCTCAGTCTTCCCTCATGACAATGTGTATCTCTCAAACTAGGTAATCATTAACCTACAATTCGAGCCACGATGGGAGTGCTAGTAGGTTGTGGTAGGGCTGCTACCACACATCTCCCTCAATATATGGTTGTTGTGCATGGCCCCTTTACTGCTTATGTGAGTCTTATTAGCAAGCAATTGTCAGCCTGCATCCATCAACGAAACACTGTCAATGATCCATAAACAACATCATAATATACCCGATCATATGTCACATATGCATAAATAGAAATACCCAAACCATATACAGTCCACTCCTTAACTTGATCCGGAGTCCAAGGAGGTCCATTGATTCCATCAACATCCTCAATCTGTCAAGTGTCCTGCACACTCAAGAGAAACCCATCAATAGCACCTGTCTATACATAGATATCAAATAACATAACATCATAATCCATAAACACCATCATCGAAATCCATAAGCGAAACATACAACCATATATAAAAACAAATCACTTGCACGCAAGTGTCCTCAAAGAATAAGTCAAATCATGTGCGTGCAAGAGCGAGATGTTACATTGGTGAAAACAATAGAGAACCAAAGAGATGAGGTTACATTATATCCTATATATAAAAAAATGTAGTATATTATATCCATTATATGAATTACCATGTGGTCATTGGCAAGTTTATAAACACCTGGCCCTCCAAGCAAGCACTCATTTGTGGGTAAGTAATAGATAGAAACCAAAGGGAGGATTGAATTTCAAGCAAGGGTCTTTTAAAATAAACATTTACAAACAAAAAGGATAGAGAAACGATATTTGAGGAGGGTCTATCTTTATTCAACTCAATGAGCATGTATATTAGATATTGGGTGGACAAGTTTAATCTAGATTAGGAATATTTTACATAGTACCTAGTGTGGATCCACCTTTGGTCATTACCATGGGAGTACATAGAAGAGGAGATCTTGAAAGGAATTGACAATACTTTGGATAAATTTATTAAAACCTTGGAAATCACCAAGAAAGGTAAGTATACATTGTATACTAGAATATGTGTTCACATGAATTTCTCACGAACCCTCCGAGTATCTCTATGAATCATATTTCAAGATGACTAATGGATACACACATAGATTAAAAGAATGCACCATTCCATTAAGGGAAGTGTGATGAGCATGGGAAATTATTTAGGAACATCTCTATGAATGTAGTAGACCCTATGGATAAAATAAGTGAAGAAACATACAAATAAGGATTCACAAAAGTCTAGAGTAAGAGGAAGTTGAGGAGAAAACAATAGAAGGAAATTGGAAACATTTCTCAGAAAAACAAAAACATTTTTCACTCCATATATGATAAGGAGAATATAAAATCAATACCCATGCAAAATCATGTCACTATAAAGGATGGCCATGTTGCAATATCTATTTAGAACTAGGAGACAATGAATACCTAGGGGAGAGGCTAATTTAGAAGTAGAGATGGACTTTAAAAGAAATAAAAAGAAAAATAGAGAGGAGAAATCCCAAATTGATCAAACACAATTGCAACATAAGAATATGGAGAGAGAAATCAAAGTGGAAGAGGTAGAGAGTCAATATGAATTAGAGGAGGACACTGAAGAATAAAAAGAGGATGGGAAGATGGTAGAGCTGTATATCTCAACACTCTTAGAGAATTATGGTGGAGACCACTTGGAGAAAATAACGATATAACAAACTCAATATCTACGACATGAGTTGACAAAGGGGAAAAGAGAAATGACCAACACAAGAAAAAATTGGAGAGACATCATGGATTGGGCATCAAAACAAATAACCTCAAACCTTCAAAACTAGGAAAGAATAAAATATGAGAGATAAATACCAACAAGGAAAAATATAGAAGAAACATGAGCTTAATTGGTAGACTCTAGTGAAACCAAAGTATTCATGGAGGGATACCTTCTCTCCAAAAATTTCGTTTAAAATGAAGGTAATATCTTGGAATGTGCATGGGTTGAATGCACAAGGGAAACAAAGGAGGGTTAATAACAAAATCATGAAGGAAAAACTTGAAATTATCATGATTCTAGAGACGAAATTTGATAAGGATAAAATAATTTCTATTACAAAGATAATTTGGAGAGGTTATGAAGTAGAGGTAATCGAATCAGAAGGTTTTTTAGGGGGCATCAAGATCTTATGGAACCCAACAAAAGTAACATTTTGGGACGTAATTTCCTTAATCAGACTCATTACAACAAAATTACAGAAATAATATAAAAGGAATAAAAATTATCTCCATTTTATATGGACCCACCATCCCATCTAAAAAATAGGGGTTTTTGGATTCCATTAAATCTTAGGATAAAAACTACAAAACATACCTTGGATAGTGGGAGGGGACTTTAATGTCATCACATATTTGATGGAAAAATGGGAAGGTATCAATTAGCTTGATGAGGACAATGAGCACTTCAAAAAATCAAATGAAGAGATCCAAATAGTTGACACATAAATAAGTAATGGATGTGACATTTGGAATAATACACTAGGTGGACCTTCATAGATTGTAGTTTAGTTAGATAGATTGATAGTATTAAATCATTTTCTAAAGTAGAGGATGGCCATAGAGGTGGAGATCCTCCAAAGTGAAGGATCATATCACTAGTTGATCAACCTAAAATAGAACATCCTAGGTTCATGTATACCTTCCCCATCCCAATTTGAAAAATTGTTCCTCACTCACCTAAAATTTATAAGAAAAAAAACGGATTGGCGGAATGAAGCAAAATGAGTTTCAAGAACAAATGATGTATGTATTTCAACAAAGGTTAAAAATTCAAAAATAAAACTTAGAGCGTGGAAAAAATAGGTCTTTGGAAACATATTTGAAGTGGAACAAGAGTTGGAAAATAAATTAGAGTTGATGGAAAGAGATATTATGGCTATAGGCATGACTATGAAATCAAGAGGAAAATCTACAAAAAGATATAGGCAATAGAGCCTAGTGGGAGGAAATGCTTTGGAAAAAAAAATAAAAAATCTATTGACTATAGGAGGGGGGGTAAGAACACCGACTTGTTTCATAAATCCATGACCAGTAGGTTAAAAGTCAAAAAAAGTGTATCCTTAAATAATAAGCATGGGGATAAGTTGGAGGACCATGAAGACATTGAGATGGATCTCTGCACTTATTACAATTACTTAATGATAGAACCATTGAATATATCATATAATGATAATTAAATTAAATAATAAAATCCTTTACCTTGTTCCATATGAGAAAAATACATCTTTAATGCAAGGAAAAAATTTGGAGGAAGTAGAGCAGACATTCGAGGAAATGGAAACATGAAAATCCCAGGCCTAGATGGGCTCCCAACAAGTTTCTTCCAAGCTTGTTAATGGGTTGTAGATAAATATCCATGGGAAGTTTTGGATGATTATAAAAGTTCAAGTGGTGTTCTAACAATCCAAAATTCCTTTCTCTTATACTCAAGAAGAAGGCGCTCACATAATAGACAAGTTCATACCCATATCACTATGTGATGTAATCTATAATAATATAACCAAGATCACTACCAATGTTTTGAAACCCATTATTATGCACATAACCTCCCAGAAACAAGGAGGATACATAGAAGGGTGGAAAATAAAGGATGAAATTATTGTTTCACATGAGGAAATTCACTCTTGAGGTTAGTGATAAACAAGGAATGATGATAAATTTGGACATATCCAAATATTTTGGTTGATTCATTAGTGGTTCATGGAAAATATGTTGCTAGCTTTTGGACTTCGTAGTAAATAATAGATAATTTGGATTAAAAATTTGGTATCCTCATTTTTCTTTTCTTTTCTCATTAATGGTTCTCTTTCAACCCTCTTCAACCTCTCAAGAGGAATAAGCCGAGGTGATGCTTTCTTTCCTTTCATTTTTTATCTTAATGGAAAAAGATTCGGGATGAAGTTTAAGAAGAGAAAAAGAACAAAGTACTCTAAAAGGAATTCAAAATATCCCCAAATTCATAAGCCCTCTCACATCTCTAGTTTGTAGATGATATATTGTCAATAGGTACTAATATCATGAGGGAAGCAAATGAAATGGAAAAAAATCATGGACACCTTTTTTAACACTTCAGGGGCTCAAATCAACCAAGGAAAATCCTAGATATTTTTCTTCAATACCCATAAGGCCATTTAGAATAATATTTTCAAGATATTATGTTTTTAGTAGGGGTTCATTCCCTCTAGATACTTAGGGGCCCCTTTAATTGAGATTTCCTTCATAAACCTCTCTTTTGAGGACCTCCTACTCAAACTAGAAAACACGTTAAACAGAAGGACCTTTCACTTTTTGCCTTTGTTTGGAAGGATTATTCTCATTAAATCAGTCCTACAAGTCATGCCTCTCTACCTCTTCTTAGTGTTAGCATCACCTCCAAAGGTAATCAAGACCATCAAAGGCCTGCAAAGCAAATTTATCTAGGGAGGTTCCATGTGGGAAATAAAATGGAAATTAGTAGATTTGGATAACATATGTCTCCCAAAGCATAGGGAAAAGTTAGGCATACAAAATCGCCATGTGCTAAGAAAATTTTTAATAAGAAATATATGGTGGCAAGGGATCAAGGGTAGAAATGATTTATAGTGTAAGATTTGGAGGATGAATTATACCCATAAAATAGAGGAAAATGACTTCATTAGAACACACTTTGACTTCTCGAAATCAATGATATGGAACAATTATTGGTAACACAAAAAATTAGTTGAACAACAATGCTTTTGGAAGGTAAAAAATGAGGACTTGATACTTTTCTAGGATGACTCATTAAAATAGAACCCAAATATGAACATGAAACCTAGTCTTGTTGAGACATATGACACCTTACAAATCATTGTGATCACCTCCATTATTATTGGAAAACATGAGAGGAGGGATAGGAAACAACGTGGAGACTCTAGAAATAACCAACATGAATTTTTTGGAGAACGAGGAGGTCCTTTCGAAAATCCTCAAGGATAGAAAAATTAATCACAAAGTGAGGGAATACATTATCCAACTAGGTTATCAAGGAAGAGTAAATTTTCCAATTAAGGAAGAATATGCCCTTGACTCTATAAAGTAGGGAGGGATCCTCAAATACTTTGGAAATGAATTTGTAACCCTATACTTTAGCCTCAGATTTTAGTGTTCCTTTGGCTACTACCTCAAAAAAAAATCCTCATGATCTATAAAATGTTTTGGATATTCCACTTGAACATTTCGTCACAACAAATCTTATAATATTATGAAATATTATATTATTCCAATTATTTCATTAATTCCCTTATTAATTACTACTAGATTATTACTCATGTTTATGAAAATAACTGAAATATGAAATGAAAGAAATTAGAAAAAGAAAACACCATCCAGAAAAATAAACACCATATGTATCATGGGAAACCCATAAAGGGAGAAAACCAAGAAACAAAGTGAGGCCTATTCTCTTCTCTCTTTTCTTAAGTCATGAAAATGAAATTACAAAGAAAGGGGCACTCACTATGGAGTTTCCTATGACACTGTGGTCTAAATGGATACTACATAATCTACTTTTTTTTCTTACATGTGCTTCACAACACCAAAGACTGATACTCGCTATGTCCGTGGAAAACACCCCCAAAATCCATGAGAGAACATGGGGAGGTAGAGAATTTTTAGAATATTGGGGGCTCAACAACACGAGCATCATATAGACCCATTAAGGGCATCACATGTCACTTACAAGGAATTGAACCTGGGTGGCGAGGGTAATAACCATTCCGCCCAACCACCCAAGATACATCCAATGGACAAATACTACATAATCTACTTATGTTAATACCCTATACAAAACCCCATGATAAGTATATATCCCCATGAAAATCCCTAGATATTGAGTTGTTGTATTTCTATTGTTATATTAACATTGTTGGCTAGACCTTTTAATTGTAATTGGACCCTTGGTCTCCTATATATATATACTAAGGAGACCTAGTTTAGGAGCATATCATATTTTATTTTGCATTGAATATATTTTAAAGGTATTCTTCCCCCTCAATGTGAATTATTCATTGGCTATTTTCTAAATTTTGGTTCATGACATTTGCTTTCAGAGCATATGATCCTAGAGTTTCGCTCCTTCAATCAATACACCTTGTAATTTTCACTGTAATTTTTTTTCTAGGATGATTAAAATAGTGAAATTTTGACAATGCTGAGGGGATATATTGAGGTACCTTTGGTAAAAAAAATTAGGTACTGGTTCATTACATTTCCAGAGATATATTCTATGGAAGTTAGGATTTGTGACTAGTCCTAAAATCAATTTCAAACGAGTAATCTTGTAATTTTCACTATAACTTTTTTAAGAGAAGTTTACAAATTTAAAATTTTTAGGATACTGAGGAGACATATCTAAGTACTTATGGTAAAAAATTTAGGTAATGATTCATTATAATTTCTAATCTATAACTTGTGGACGTTAGTGTTTGTGACTAGTCCTAAAATCAATTTCAAACAAGTCATCTTGGAATTTTTGACATAATGTTTTTTTTTAAATGTTTCAGACGGTGAAATTTTTAGAAACCTGAGGAGACATTGTGATGTATTTATGGTAAAATTTATATTTTTTAATCATTTTACTTTATGAGATACAAGCTTTTCAAATTATGGTTATTTGACTAGTCTTAAAACTAGTCTCAAACATGTGTTGTTGGTAGAATTGCCGTATATGAAGTTTGGAAATTCCAAATTTAGTTCCACTAGTTTATTTGAAAACAAGATAGACCATAGTATTTTAGGTAAAATTTCAAGAAAAAAGTCAGAAATATTGGACACATGGAATCCTGTACAAGTTCTTTCTCTAGAAAGGGCCAAAAATCAACAAGTTTTGGTAAAGTTACTATAACTTTGACTTGACACGCCAGATTTTGGCTAGACTTGTGGCATTGCAGAGAAGAAATAAAAAAATTTAGACTCAGAATTTTTGAAATTTCAGTGATAGATCATGACAAATGTCATCCAAGAAGACAATCTCCCAATTAGGGATTTAAAGGTACACAACTTACAGTTGGCTTAACTTTTGAATGAAAGATATATTTTTGGTGATTCAAACATTGTGATAAAGAGAAAAGAGAGGATTATTATTATTATTTTACCACATGGCTCCAAATGGTGCTCCAAAAATTACTTCACCAACTAAATCTCTAGAAATATCAACCTTGACTTGGGATGAAAGAAGAGATTTTTCGTTGGCTGGACAAATTGGAGAACCAATTTAATGAATTAAGTGTTAAGTCAATAAAAAGTGATTATAATATGGAAAACAATATGGATGGAAATATGGTACAAATGGAAAAGAATATGGATGAAAATAGGGTGCAAACAAAAAAAAGATGGAAGAAATGAAAATTTCCATGTCAACCATCTTGCGTACCCTAGATGAGAGACTCTGTCAAGAAGACATCATAACATAAGAAAATCATGTATGTGTGGATGAAATAAAGATTTAGCCCCAAAATCATGATTATTGATCAAATCCATATATGCATCATAGGGGGTCCACTCAGCACCAAGGAACTACTTAATTCCCAAGATTGATATAAGGAACTTTGATGGTAAAGATCCTATAACATGGATATTATAGATGGAGCAATTATTTGATCTACAACAAGTTACAACCTTACAAAAGGTAAATCTTGCATCCTTGTATTTATAAAATGATCAATTTGTATGGTATCAATGGATTTGTGAAAGAAAAAATGATTATATTATCTCTTGGTCCATTTTTATGAATGAATTGATAGCTCATTATGAGGATATTAAGAGAAATACATTATTTAGTCAATTGATAAATATTCGACAAAGAGGTCCAATTACAAAGCACATTCAACAATTCCAAAAACCAAGTCTTAGGGTAAATAACATTCTAGAGGATAATTTGTTAGATCTCTTTATTGTCACTTTAAAAGAGAGCATTCAACATGAGGTGGGTCTCTTTGAACCTAAATCCCTAGAGCATGCTTTCAGTATGGAAAGGAAAGTTGAAAGTAAAAACATGGCCACTAGAAAAGAAATCTCTAACAAATATAGAGAGCACCATGCTCCCTCTCCTAACCTCACTCAACCTACAAGGTTGACACCTTAGCAAATTGATGAAATAAGAGAAAAGGGACTATGTTTCAATTGTGATAGAAAGTATAGTAAGGGGCATAAATATGGCGAGAAGAAATGATCCTACATAGATTGTGAACAAGAAGAAGATCAAGAATTGGAACCATATATAGAACTAGAAGAGACAACGCCAACCATATCTTATCATGCAATGGATGGAATCATTACTCCACAAACACTCAATATAAAAGGATACATCAAAAAGAAAAATGTAACAATATTGATTATTCTGGTAGTACCCATATCTTCATTAATTGCAAATTAGTGAAAGTTCCCAATTGTCTTATATATCCAATACCAAAATTTCAAGTAATGATCGTAGATGTTGGTATCATAAATTGTGGTATTAATCTCAATATGGGGGAGTATTTATTGGATAGTCCCATGATCACAATCCAAATGGGTGGTGCTGATGTTGTAGGAGATGTGATACTTCCAATTAGGAGGACCACATCCTTATTTATACATATCAACTAATAACTATCTAGTGGTCCTTATTTAGTGAGGCCACATTAGATTTATTAAATGTTAACTACCTAATATGGCCTTATTTAATAATAACTAACATTATAGACCTAGTTGACATTACATTAAATGGACACCGTACTTATCCTACTCTTATATCTAATGGGTCCATATGACCCTATTATACCCCTAAGGAGGATCCTGACACTAAATAGCATAAAAATATAATGAATAGGTAATGCCACACCTTGAGAATGATAAAAAGTGAACTATTAGCAATGTTACTTTGAGGAGGAAATATCCTTTACACATTTAGTTTACAAATTATTATTTATGATTTATAAAACTAGAAATCCTTGGTATATATAGGAGATAGAGGCCCGCACAATTACAATTAATAATCCTATATTAACCATAATGACAACAATAATAATGAAATGGCACGAGGTTTATGGATTTGACAATTCCACATACAAGTTTTCACATAAAAGAGAATTTGCATTTGTAGAAGAAAGAGAAATGATGGATTGACCCTTCTCCAAATTATTTCTAGTTCAAACTTTCTGATCCATGTGGATATTAGTGGCCACCCACCTCTTCCAACTAGCTCACATAAAATTTTCATCTTGGTAGTTTTTTTCTATATTTTCGGGTCCTAAACTTCCGGGGCTGTTTTGAGGCCCTAAATAACGTTTTATGGGCTCGCCACAACCACACTATAGACAAAGTCATAGTGTGACGAGAAAATGTGTATTACTTAGATAGACCTTTCCAACAGGATATCATGCGCTGAAACGAAGATCATATGCAAAATTTACGACCTCGGGAAGTTGATGTACCAACTTACCCCATCGGGGCCCACATGACTTTTGGCGCTTCATCTCCTAGGGTTAGGTTTTTGGATGTCTAGGGTTTTCTGATTACTTCTTGATGCTAAAAAGGATTGAAGGCCTCATTATAATGTGCTCAGGTGAATGAACATAGCTACCACATCTCTTCTCAAAGAGTAGCTACCACCATTCGAGCAAGATTGTTTTATTCTTCATTTTATAGTTTCAACGGATATCTTTATTGAATAGAAGTTAAGTTCCATTGTATCTCTGTTATTGTTCTATGCATATATATTTTAATGTTATAGATCCATGTTTCATTCCGTTCTGCTCATAAATACAGATCCCAATCCCTTCCCTGACTGCAGACATTTGAGTCTTCCAGTCCCCCATAAGCTATCTCGAGTGAGACTGCACTATGCACTATGTGTGCAGTGTTTCCTTTTGGGTTACCAGGAGGGACGATAATTTGAAGGTTTTGTTGGAAACCTTTGATACCAAAACCTAGCTTAGCCCAAGAGTACAATAATAATAATCTCACGACATATCCCTCAACCTCATCTTCGTCACACATTTTTAGGATTCAAAATTTGAGTCTTTATGCTCAAGATATCCATGTTTTTTTCCAAAAGAGCACTTCTTCCGTGCACAAAACAACTCATTTATGTCTTGGTACTTATTTTCAGTGCTTATTTTGTTGAATTTTCTTCCAACCCTAGGTATGCTCTGATACCATGTTGAAATTATTACTCCAACACCTATGTACTTTGTTATCTAGTGATTTCCTTACTACAATTAGATTAGCATGTCACAAAACAATAATACACCATTGAAATATTCAACTAAACATGCAGTTGAAGCATAAACTAGGAAACCAAATCAAGCACACATGAACACTAGTATTTTGGGTAGATACCCTTGGAAAAAACCCAGAGGTAAAACCAGTCTAATGATGCTTTTATTAAGGTCAAATCAAGGCTCTCGTAACAGGGAAAATGGCCCATTGAGAAAAGTATACACTGCAGACAAACTTGGATACTCTTGTGCTACTATACGATCATGTACTAGGACATTTCCCAAGGCATTTTTGACTTGTCCTTCTATGACCCATGGACATCTGCGAGTTTCCCTTATGTGACCTATGGATATCCACGAATGTATAAACTATGACCCGTGGAAAATACCATATGGAAAGCTCCATACGAATCTTCTCTTCCTTGTGGATTTTGTCCTCTAAAACCCACCTACAGTTGCTTCTGCTCTCTCTTCTTCTTGAACTATATGGCCTATATATGGAAGTCCTTCTCCACCTATCCAAGATCTTGAATCACAGTCCTTCGTGATCCAATACTCTATGTGTCGACTCTCTCAACACAAATCCTGTCAAGTGTAATCCTTGTTCCTCTTGAATCACCATCCTTCGTGATCCAAGCACTTGAGCATAGATTCTTCTCTACTCTTGAGTGTGACCTTGGAGAATCCACACTACCAAAGGTCCTCCTTTGATATCTGTGTGAATTGTGTCTTCCTCCTTTTCCTATCCTCGCTTTTATAATCATGAGCTATAATTTATTTCTAATCACCAAAGTGATCTACAATTGAGATTAGTTCTCACACTCACTTGCAATTTATATTACATGATGCATGCTAAGTACTTTTATCATGTCTCTTAAATAACTCAACTAATTAATTACATAATTAAATAAAATCAATTTAATTTAAAAATTCCTTTAATTAAGGTTAATTCAAGAGTAGAAGGCTTTGGATGATTTCCACACATCTAGAAACATAGGCATGTGTGGAAATACCTATCTGATGCTACCACTAAAATCAACACTCCCTCTTAGAGAGGGAGGTATTTCCTGAAGAGCCCTTCGAATCTGGCACAATGTCACACACATCATCCTACATACTGGCATTCCTCCAACACTGTTGGTCAGCTAATCCATGAATATTAGAAGTCTCGGAATCGACGATGCTACATATCAATGCCACGAAGTTTGAAACCTTCGTCGAAGGCATGCTCTCCCTCAATGTTCTCCTATAAGCTTCTTTCTCCTTATCATCCATCAATGTCATCTCGTACCAACTCAGTCTCCCAACAGAACTGGAAGGGGATAACTCCATCTTCCCCTCTTAAGGTTTACTCCCCACACTAGAAGTCTATGAACTCTGCTCATCATTCATTTGTTCATCCTTCGAAGCCTCCTACTCCTTGTCCTTTGTCACTAACATCGATAAATGATTCAATAATCCCTTGTATATTATTATAGGTTGGCCTTGCAACTTGTATAAACTACCCTCTCTGACACCAATTCTCATTGTTGTGTTAGGTATAGCTCCCTATGAACATATGAGTACTTTCCCTTTCTAAAATGTAACTGCAATACCCATGTCCTCCAAAAATAAAACTGAGAGAAAGTTGTTCTTCAGTTCTGGTACATAAATCACATCACAGGCCTCTAACAAATCTGCTGACTCAAGTTAGAACACGATAGTTCCCTTCCCCTTCATTGCATACTTGGCATCATCACCAAGCTCCACATGGGTCCCTGAGTCCTTCATTAGACTCTTGAATATCTCCTGTGATTCTAGCTCTAGTTGATTTAAAATAAAATCTTGGGCTCCCTTCCTGGGATAATGGCTCTCCCAGGGAATACAAATCAACAAATATCCAAGCCCTATAAACCTCCAGATTGGTCCTTTGATCTTGTTGGTTGACTTCTATCTCCCCTGCTACCCTTTTGCTTCTTTCCCCAGACCTTTCCCTACACACTTGGATGAAATTCCTTCTCCACCCACTCTATGTTTTCTTACTATATCATTTTGTGTGTATTTTCTATCCCTTGAGAAACAACCAACACCTACAACCAAGCACCGCTGTTGTTGTTGTACGACCTTGTAACTGCAACTTCTCTACTGTCTAGATCTGTTCATGCTACCATATATTTCCATTGTGACTCCTTATCCTTTGGAATGATTAGATCTTTGGGTGAAATTCCTTATTCACCCCATGCTAAGATCTCTATGAGAAAAATTTCTTCTTTGATCTATCTATGAGTCACTAACTCCAATAAATATGTCATCCTCTAATCTCTAGATGAAATTCCTTATTCATCCATCTGAGATCCCTTTGAGTCATTGTTCTTCGTGGCTCAATAACTTGAGAAAGAGTTCATATTTTCTCCAAAGTAGGTGAATCAAGAACATGAGAATAAGTCCTTCTCTTCTCCCATGTGCTTCCTCTCTCCTTCAAAACCTTGGCTCTGATGTTTCACAAAGATTAGTCCTTCAATTTCTTCCTGCTGGTTTATAGATGTTGGAGCATAACCATAACTTACATTAGTGTATATCTAGCTTAGACTCCTAGATCTTGGTTAATACATTCATTTACACTTTATTTCACCTAACTTGGCCACATAGAGAAGAAGGGAACCTCATCTCTAGATTTTAGGGAAAACTGCTAATTTTAGATCAAGACTCAACTCCCGGTTCTTGATTTTCTCATTTTATTCTTGATTTTATTGATTTATTCCAACTCCGCCATGGAAAAACTCATCTATTATTGGGGAATGTGCACCTCCTCTTTGAGTGAGAGATTTATTCCTTAATTAATAATTTTTGCCGTTACTATTATTAGTAATTACTATTTCGGGTCAGTTAAGTGAGTTTGAACTGCCTCTCTTGTCAGTTAAGTGAGATTAAGTGAGCTAATGCGCATCACTTGACTCTTGTGGAAATTAATGAGTGTGTGACATGTATCTTTAGTGGTCTAAGTCTAACTATGTGGTCTCCCTTAGCTTATGACACCTATTTGAGCTATTTCTAGCTTTTTTTGACTAGAATTTCTATGTTGGAAATTCTATATATTCACCTCCCCTCTTATTTTTGAGGATGGTTGCTCATGTATATTCATTTTTTATTAATATAATTCTCTGATTTATGGAGAAATTTGTTTCTCTCATCTCTTGAATATCATCAAATTGTTTGTGTTCAATTTAACTAGAATTCTAGATCTATCGGGGTTTTTGCAGGAATTCTACATGGTATCAGAGCTAGATTGAATCTAGTGGATTGAACACGGTTTTATTTGAAGGTATAGTTCATCAGGAGGCACAAAAATAAGCAATGGATCATCTCTCTCAGCCCACAAAACTCATTCTAAATCCTTTCAATTACTTCGAATGGAAGACAAAGATCTCTCTGCTCCTTCGAAGCAAAGGGCTTTACTGGGTAACAATGGGAGTGGAGAAAGAACCGACTGCTGCAGCGGAGAAGATAAAGTATTTCAATAAATTAGATGAATCAATTGGGATGATATGCCTATCAATTTCCAGATATCTCCTCTTTCATGTCAGTAGAGCCACTACTCCCGAGGTGGTCTGGACCACATTGGAAGGACTATTCAGTAAGGAGGATGCAATGAGAGTGCATCAACTGCAGAATGAACTCATATCCCTAAGTCCAATTCATTTCAGAAACCTACGAGAATTCTTCACCAAGTTAAAATACCTCCTCATTGAACTTAATGCATGTGGAGTCACGAAAGAGGAAGAACAACTCATCCTGTCAATTCTCTCGAAATTAGGCCCTAAATATTTCGTATTTGTGTCGTCTTTTCAAGCATCTAAATTGACTCAGGAAAAATGGAAAATGCCTCCATTGAATGATTTCATTGCAGCATTGACTCAAGAGAAATCTAATTTATTCCAAATTGGTGCCATCAAGTGTTCCAAGAACCAAGCACTTGTAGCTACTAATGCTCCAAAGAGAAGTGGAAAAGACAAGAAAAAAGGAACGGGTAAATTTTTTGAATCGAAGAAGGAGAGATCCACACAATCTTTAGATAACTCTTCTAATCCTAAGGGTAAGAAGAAGAAGAAGGAAAGAACACTTTTCAGCTACTGTTCCAAAGGTTTTCATCGTGAAGAAAATTGCATGAGGAAGATTATCGATGAGATGTCTAAGCAATTGCAACAAGACAATCTCACGGTGCCCGAAAATGCAAAGAAGAAAGATGATAACAGAACGGGAGGGAGAGCATGAGATGGTCATGCTTTAATGGATGTCACATCCACTCCATCATCTTGGATCCTTGATTCAGGTGCATCGAACCATCTGGCTTCATCAAAATATGAATTTTCCTCCATCGAAGAAAGCACCAGATCCCCAATTTACTTGGGAGATGCCATACCCGCAAATGTGTGCGGAGAAGGAATTGTTGATATTGAAGGGGGATGCTTAAAAAATGTGCTTCATGTTCCCTCATTGTCCAAAAATATTCTCTCGATATATAAGATCATTCATTTCGTCTCTGGAAGGAAGGTGGAGTCACTCCAGACTCTGCAATGATTACTGACATTTCCACAGGCTCACAACTTGCACATGGAATTGCAGATCACGGTTCTCGTTTGTATTTCTTCTCCCACTTTGTTACTAAATCTATTAGCACTTTATTTCTATCACAATCTAATGATATCATCAGGTTATGGCATGAAATATTTTTCCATCTAAACTATAAGTACTTGCATCGATTCAGCAAGGAAAACATGGTAGAAGGATTGCCAACTATTAAATTCACAAGCGGTGTATGTCAAGGATGCATTCTTAGCAAGCATCCAAAGAAAAAGTTTGACAAAGGGAAGGCACAGAGAGCTTCTTCACCTCTTGGGATGTTTCATAGTGACATCACAGGCCCATTCCCACAGCCTTCAATCAGTAAGGCTCGATATGTACTCACCTTCATAGATGATTTCTCTTGCTTTACTTGGGTATTTTTTCTGAAATTAAAATCAGAAGTATTTGAATGCCTTATAGAATTTAAAGCACTTGCTGAGAATGAGTCTGGGTGTAATATTAAGATAATATGTACTGATAATGGGGGGGAGTATGTCAACAAATATGTGCAGCAAATTTGTATTGATGCAGGTATACAACTACAACACACAGTGCCATATACACCACAGCAGAACGTTGTTGCGGAGAGGAAAAATAGGTCCTTAAAAGAGATGGCCAATTGTATGATACAGTCGAAATCATTAGCTCCCAAGATATGGGATGAAGCTATTAATTGTGAAACATACATTCAGAACTGATTTCCTCACAAATCACTCAAAGGCACCACTCCTTTTGAATGTTGGACCGGTAAGAAACCGAAAGTGTCGCACTTCCATATTTTTGGTTCACGAGCATGGGCTCACATTCTGACAGATAAGAGGAAGGTTTTGAAGCCTCAAAGTGTTGAATGAATATTTGTTGGATATCCCAAAGGTTTAAAAGGATATAGATTTCTGGATTCTCACACTGAAAAGTTCATTCTTGCTCAAAGTGTGAAGTTTGAAGAAGAATCACTGCATGATTTTTTAGAAGACCCTGCTGAGGAACCGCTTGTTGTCACTGATGAGGAGGAGTCAGAAAATTCTTCGAGCACTTTAGAGAAGCCATCAGAGCAGACTTTTGGGTCTGATACAGAGGATCAGAAGTAGTTCATGGCTGCTCCAACTTAGTTTCCAACTTGGGCAGAGAAAACCTTGCAAGATGCAGGTGAACTAGTCGGTGATCCTGTGGATACAAGAAGGACTAGATCATAGTTTTTTGGGGCTCCTCAAGCCCTGGCTGCCACAGAACCTTTGCTGCCGATCCATTTCTATATGTCACTTGGTTTAGTTCCAAATTTACACTCTGAGGCTGCTGGAAACCCACTCTGGGAGGCTTCCATGGATGAAGAGTACTCTGCTCTTATGGACAACAACACATGGGATTTGGTTCCACTTCCGAAAGGAAGAAAGCTTGTTCGATGCCGATGGATATATCAAAAAAATATTGCTGTAGATGGTGAGATAATAAATTACAAAGATTGACTTGTCTCAAAAGGATACTCATAGGTACATGGCATAGACTACACAGAGACATTTGCACCTGTTGCAAAAATGGACTCCATTCGACTAGTTTTGGCCATTGCTGCTTCTCGCAGATGGGAAGTTCACCACATGGATGTGAAGAGTGAATTTATTCATGGATATCTCAAGGAGGAGATATATATGGAGCAGCCACATGGATACATTCATAACTCTTCCCTCATTTTTAGATTAAAGAAATCTTTGTATGGCCTAAAACAGGCTCCTAGAGCTTGGTATGCAAAGATGGATTCTTTCCTGCTTTCCATTGGATTCATTCGATGCAAATCTGATCTGAATGTTTATTTTCTGCAACATGATGATTCCCTCTTTCTGATAGTACTTTATGTAGATGACTTACTAATGACAGGGAACCTTACTTTAGCTATTGATTCGGCAAAATCAACATTGCACGATCGATTTTCCATGATAGATTTGGGACTGTTGCACTACTTTCTTGGTCTTGAAGTTTCTTAGTCCACTTCAGGGATCAAGATGCCACAGTATAAGTGTGCATAAAATTTTCTTGTCCACTTTCAGATGATAGAATGCAAGCTAACAACATCTCCCTTTCTTTCAGGGGTCAGATTTGAGGATGTGGGTACTACACCTTTGGTGGACAGTACACTGTATCGGCAGTTGGTTGGGAGTTTGTTGTATCTTACTCACACTCAACCTGATATCTCTTTTGCAGTAGGAGTTTGTTCCAGATATATGCAGGAGCCTCATGAGCTTCACTGGAAATTTTCAAAGAGAATCCTTAGATATGTGAAAGGTACTCCCAGTTTTGGTATCTTTTATGTTGCAGATTGCCCACTTTCACTAATTGGGTACATAGATTCTGATTGGGCTGGCGATGGTACAGACCGCAAGTCCACCTTTGGTTATGTTTTCAGCTTTGGTTCAGGGCCATTCTACTAGTCTAGCAAGAAGCAATCCATGATTGCTTTATCTACAGCAGAGGCAGAGTATAGAGGTGCAGTGAATGCAGCTACACAGGCTGTTTGGTTGCGGGGGCTTCTCTCCAAGTTTGGTATTCAGTATCCATTTCCGACTTTCATATTTCATGACAATCAGGGGTCCATTCAGATATTGAATTATCCATTTCAAAGGAATAGGACCAAGAACATCGAGATTCATATGCATTACATCCGTGAGCTGATCCATGATAGAGTCATTTCACTGTAGTACTGCCCCACTGAGTAGCAGGTTGTAGACATCTTCACCAAGTCCTTCACTAGAAATAAATTTTCAGAACTGAGAGCTATGCTTGGAGTGGTGGAGACAACTGAGTAAGTCACTTTTGGCCACTCAACAATTTTTTTTTCCTCTTTTGGGGGGGTGGGTTTCACACAAGGTTTTCCCTCTTTCCTCTTTTCATGAGGAGTTATTTTATGTAATGAGTACCTAAAATGGCCAAGTTGTCGAGACTCAAATTTTTTGTCATTACAGTTAGGCTTAAGGGGAGGTGTTGGAGCATAACCCTAACTTACATTAGTTTATACCTAGCTTAGACTCCTAGATCTTGGTTAATACATTCATTTACACTTTATTTCACCTAATTTGGCCACATAGAGAAGAAGGGCGCCTCATCCCTAGATTTTAGGGA
>SNQJ01S0025187.1:65604-100747 GCA_010110895.2 Picea sitchensis
ACACTTTATTTCACCTAATTTGGCCACATAGAGAAGAAGGGCGCCTCATCCCTAGATTTTAGGGAAAACTGCTAATTTTAGATCAAGACTCAACTCTCGGTTCTTGATTTTCTCGATTTATTCTTGATTTTCTTGATTTATTCCAACTCCCCCATAAAAAAACTCATCTATTATTGGGGAATGCGCACCTCCTCTTTGAGTGAGAGATTTATTCCTTAATTAATGATTTTTGATGTTACTATTATTAGTAACTACTATTTCAAGTCAGTTAAGTGAGTTGGAACTGCTTCTCTTGTCAGTTAAGTGAGATTAAGAGAGATAATTCACATCAATTGACTCTTGTGGACATTAATGAGTGTGTGACATGTATCTTTAGTGGTCTAATTCGAACTATGTGGTCTCCCTTAGCTTATGACACCTATTTTAGCTATTTCTAGCTTTTTTTGACTAGAATTTCTATGTTGGAAATTCTATATATTCACCTCCTCTGTTCTTTTTGAGGATGGTTTCTCATGTATGTTCATTTTTTATTAATATAATTCTCTGATTTATGGAGCAAAAACTTTCTCCCATCTCTTGAATATCAACAAATTGTTTGTGTTCAATTTAACTAGAATTCTAGATCTATCGGGGTTTCTACAGGAATTCTACAATAGATATACTAATATCTCCTGCAAATCTGACTGATCTGTTGCAAAAGAAAGTGGATCTGTGCTTATTCCTTCAAGCACCCACCTCGAGACTCATGATCCCATAGATTTGTTGTTGCAACGCTAGATCTGAAATTGATATCTACTATGGTCACTCGGATCTCATAGATCTATCAATACCATGTGAACTCGGTTTCCTCCCAAAGAAACCTTGCTATGATACCATGTTGAATTTTCTTTCAACCCTAGTTATGATATAATACCATGTCAAAATTCTTACTCCATCACCTAGGCACATTTTTATCTAGTGATTTCCTTACTGCAATCAGATTAGCAACTCAAAAAACAATAATACACTACTGAAATATTCAACTAAACATGCAGTAGAAGAATAAACTAGGAAACCAAATGAAGCACACATGAACACAAGTATTTTGGGTAGATAACCCTAGAAAAAACCTTGAGGGAAAACCAACCCAATGATGATTTTATTGAGGTCAAATCAGGGCTCTCGTAACAGGGAAAATGGCCCACTGAGAGAAGTATACACTACAAACAAACCTAGAAACTCTTGTGCTACTGTACAACCCTGTACCAGCATGTTTCCCGAGGCATCCATGAATTTTCCTTTTTTGAACCATAGAAATCCATGAGTTTCCTTTCTGTGACACACAAATATACACAACTGTCTAAACTATGACCCACTGATTTGTATGGAAATCCCATACAACAAGATCTGTACAAATCTTCTCTTCCTTGTGGCTTTTGTCCTCTAAAACCCACCTACATTTTCTTCTTCTCTCTCTCTTTCTTGACCTGTATGACCTCTAAATGGAAGTACTTCTCCACCTATCCAAGATCTTGAATCACAGTCCTTCATGATCCAATACTCTGTGTGTCGACTCTCTCAACACAACTCTTGTCAAGTGTAATCCTTGGTCCTCTTGAATCATTGTCCTTCATGATCCAAGCACTTGAGCAGAGGTCCTTATCTACTCTTGAGTGTGACCTTGGAGACTCCACACTAGAAAAGGTCCTCATTTTCTATCTGTGTGAATTTTTTTTTCCTTGGTCCTCTTAATTCACTATCCTTATTGATCCAAGCACTCAAGTAGAGATCCTTCTCTACTCCTTAGTGTGGCCTTGGAGAATCCACACTAGCAAAGGTCCTCCTTTGTTATCTGTGTGAATTTTGTGTTCCTCCTTCTCCTAGCATTTATTTTATAATCATTAGTTACAATCTATTTCCAATATCCAATGTGATCTATGGTTGAGATTACTTCTCACACTCACTTGCAATTTAGATTACATGTTGCATGCTAAGTACTTTTAGCATGTTTCTTAAATAACTCAACTAATTAATTAAATAATTAAATAAAAGCAATTTACTTTAACAATTCCTTTAATTAAGGTAAATTCAAGAGTAGAAGGCTTTGGACGATTTCCACATGTCTAGAAACATAGACTTGTGTGTAAATACCTATTTGATGCTACCACTAACATCAACATATTTTTACTCTACCGTACTAAATCTAAGTCTTATTTCTTATTCCACTCTAAGGCTTAGTCTTATGTCTTATTCCACTCATAAGTCTTATGTATTATTCCACTCATAATTCTTATGTATTATTCTACTCTATCATACTTAGACTTATTTCCTATTCCAATTCTTCCCACTTCCACTCTACTCTTCCATACTTAGTTTTATTTTTATATTTTGTCTCTTCCTCTCTCATACCCATCCTCCGTACTTAGAATTTTTTGAAGTTTTTTGACACCCTTTCCCCTCTCACTTCACCTCACCTGACTCTTCCACACTTAGAATTTTTCTCACTTATCCGTTCGCTTTTCCCATTTCTCCCATACTTAGAAAATATTTCTATTTCCTCCTCTCTTCCATACTTAGAATCTTTTCTATTATTATTTCCCTGTCACCCTTCTCTCCTTACTCCCGAACCTGACCCCATACCTAAACTATTTTCTTATCCCCCTCACTCCATACTCCTCTCTCCTCAATTCCCAACCCGATACTACACATAAACTATTTTCTTATCCCCCTCACTCCAGACTCCTCTCTCCTCGATTCCGAACTCGATCCCATACTTAAACTATTTTCTTATCCCCCTCACTCCATACTCCTCTCTCCTCCATGGGTTTGGATGCACCTTCGTTATCCCTGCACCCCCGTGACCTCCCCTTACCCTCGATCCGAATTCTCTCTCCTCTCCCATTACTCCTTTACGTGCTCTCGTACTCCCATACTTAACCTAATTTCCTAAATCTCTTTCCCTTTTATTGTTAAATAATCACTTTATGACATGTGGAAGACATGAAAGATAATGATATCAAGACACGTGGCAACCTATTTCATTGAGATACATGGCATCCAATCACATTGAGACACTTGGCACTGATTGGGCGATGACTCAATGTTGACTGGGCCATGACTCAATGCTGACTAGGCGATGATATAAACACTTATTGGGCATGAAGTTTGCCATCAGATTTTATATTAAGTCATGACTTTCCTAAGGCTCTACCTCTATAGTTTCCTTTTGTTTCACATAACTCATGTGGAGATATTTACTATATAAACACTTAAAAACGTTTTATCACAATGCATGTGGGATGGATCATTTTAAAATGGTGAATTTTAATAGAGGACCAAGATTAACCTGTGAATTAGATGGACAACTTCCAAGCAACATTTTTTCCAAGGTCGTAACTTGAGACCGGGCTTCAGTTTTGGACAAACTATACCTCATTAAAAATTTAATTTGATGAGGAAGATGATGGAATAGGTTTGAAGAGGTGAAATTGGCCATAATTCTCCCAGAAATTAAAATAACATCCGACTATGTTTTCATGGTTTGCTGATAAATTTGCTTGGAACCTCAACTTCCCAAGCTTATAACATGAGATCCAAAACTCCAAATTGTGCTCAGGAGGACTTGTTGGAAATCTTGGATGATAAAAATTGCATCTGTAATGGTTTCCATGGCTGAAAGGTCAAATATCTTGCTCATAAAAGTAAAACAAAGTCCACTTTTGAAAAGGTAGTCAACTTAAAAGTTTGAAAATAAAAGTTTAGTAAAAAACTTTTATTAAAGACGAAATGGGCCCCACTTCAAGGCACAAATTCCAATGACATAAATTCATTAATGAGGCTTCTATAAATAATAAATTAAAGTGGTTATTCCAAGAAGAAAAACAGGTGGAAGTTCCTAGAAAGACAAAAACCCTAACCACTTCAATAAGCATTGGAAGCGGGTTTTAAAAGAGATAGAGCACCATCAAAGAAAGGGTTGGAGGGAAATCAAAAGATAATAATAGAAAAGGTCCATCCATTAGTATGAAACCAGGTCAATGATCAACAAATAAATATCTCCATTCTTCTTCTTCTTCTACACCATTTTCTCAAGGCTTTATGCTTGTATTTCCTAACTGAGCATAAGGTTGAGTTTTGAGTGTCTTTCTTGTATTCTTCCAAGACTCTTTCTCTAAAAAATATCATGGATTATTTTACATCCATATATGTGACTGATAAATGTAAGTCGAGATTGTCTAAATGATTCATGGAGGTTTATTCCTTGCATTTGGAAAGCTTAATTTATGAGCACTTAGTCAATTGGTTTGTTGAGATGTTTTGTATTGTTGAATATCTTTCATGTAATAAACTCCACAGAGAACTACTTTGGGCCATGAATTTAATGATTTCTCAGACCTTGGGATTCTAGAGTGAGATATTTTTAGAGTGTTCTTATCAAATTATTTTTAGTTGTACCTGCAATACTCATTTCAAGTTTTCTGAAATGTTTAATATCATTTCATTCTTTTTCTTGTGAGAATACACATATGCATCTTCATTTTGCATGCATTTCAAAGGGTTGTAATAATGAAGCTGAGCATATATCCATTTTGATTTTGAATCCTTTATTCATAATTTTATTGCTAAGAAACAACTTGGTCCATTGAAGAAGAAATTTGGTTATCAAGAACCATTTCATATATAAAATAAAGCAATAAATACTTGGGGTTTTCTATCTAGCATTCTCCCCAATCTAAGAGCATCAAGATATATCTTTCAGAACATACCGAGGAGTATCACCTCTATAAAAACGCAGGGTTTTTTTTTATCCTCGTGAGGTTTTCGTTTGGATCTTGAACAATATAAACATCAACAATCCAAAGGAGGAAAAAGGTGATTAATGTATGCAAGTGGGAAAGGGAAAGGCCAACATGTCATTAATGCATATGTGGAAGAAATTGATGCTATAACAAGAGGGATAGGAATAATAAAGGTGAGAGATCTGATATTCACTATGTTTTTTTTTATGGAAAGAATGGACATGATGTAAATACATGTAGGATACCATGAGAGAAGATCAATTAAAATAAGGAACAAAAGGAAGAAAAAGGTAAATCTCTTGAATCTGCTCATCTTGTCATTGCTCATTGCAATATTTGACATAAATGGTTTCTTGACACTGGTTCTACTTGCCACATGAATTTTTGAAGAGACTTGTTTGAGGAATTGAATGGAAATGTAGAGGTTGCAGTAATAATACTTTACAAATAGATATATTCACAAGCCTACAAAATTTTCATCGTCAGGCTCAAATTGCCCGGATTCTTGGATTTTATTTTGCATGATGTTGTCCATCTTCTTGAATTGTAGAGGAACTTGATTTCTCTTATGCATATTCAACAACAAGGTCACACTATTCACACATTTTATGGAAAATTCAAAATAAGTAGGTCTTTCGTCAACATGCTCGTCATGATAGGATGGGAGGATGAGATATTTTTGAAGCTGAAAGAGACATCTGCATGGGCACAAAATTTTGCACACCTCTCTCACCATGATGAAGGTACATTGTCATCTAGTCTCTTGTGGCATGGTATATTTGAGAACATCAATTATGATAGTCTTCATATGTTGACAAAAAATGGTGTTGTTGGTTTGCCTACCATTCCAAGTAGGGAAAATTTTAGGGGCTAAATTTCGCAAATGGGCTAATTTTCCATGGTTTTTCCAAAAAAATGATTCACGAATATCCATTTTTTCTAAAAAATATTTTCCCAAATTCCATAGAATAAAATTATTTTACCTTAAAAATCACCAAAATGTTATAGAATCTATATAAAATCATTAGAAATTTGAATATTTTTATGGAAATATCACCAAACATTTTACATTTTGAATATTAATGACTAGTAAGATTAGTCCAAATTTCTACATTTTAATATAAATTTCCATCCTTAAAATTATCCCTGATTCCAAGGAATTTGAAGCAATGTGATTCATGTATCCTTGGTAAACATAGCAAGCAAAATTTTAATGATTCCACTTCGAGAGAATGTAGAAAGATATAGTTGATACACTTTGATTTTTGTGGCCCCATGCCTGTTGCATATTCTTTTGGTAATAAATATATCATGACTTTTATTGATGATTACACTAAGGTGTGTTTGGTTTGCTTGTTGAAACATAAATCTCAACCATTTGAAACATTTAAATTTTTTCATGTATGGATTGAAAATGAAGAACAATATCATATTGGCACTCTTTTTGATAATAATGGAGGGGAATATACTTTTGATGAGTTTGAAAGCTGTCTTTGTCAACATGGGGTTAAGAATCAAACTGTGTTTCCATACAATCCTCAACAAAATAGTGTAACATAAAGAATGAATAGGACATTATTAAATGTGGCACATTCAGTGCTATTTTTCAAGAATGTGAAGTTGATGTTTTGGGATGATGAAGTTCTATGTGAAGTGTATTCAAGAAACATAATTCCATCTCATTCTCTTGGGAAAAAAACTCCTTATGAAATGTGGTATGAAAACATTCCTTCAATGAGGCATCTCAATTTTTTTGGTTCCACTAGTTATGTTAAGCCCTAGACAAATCCCCATGTAAAGCCCTAGATAGTGAGTTATATTTCTATTGTTATATTTTTTTTTTAAATAAAAAGGAGTAGTACCTGCTATATTAGATTAGCACAAAACTTTGACAAAATATACAGAGTCATGGCTATAGTCACCAAAAATGTTTTCGGTATCCGGAAACCAGCATAAGTGGGAGGCAAATAGCAGTTATACGATAATACATCAAGAAAAGAAACATCTGTCCTGCCCGGAGGAAACCAGGACATATGCCAGTGGTCCAGATAAACCTAAAATAGTTACACAATAAAACTAAAAACCAGGAAATCATAAGAACCTAGGCACCTGGTGACGTGTCGCTTCCTCCAGTTTGCCAAGTGGTCCCCGCCGGAATGGCAAAAGCCTGCGCGCACAGGGGGCACTTCTGCTGAGCTGGAGCCCCGGAGAACGCATAGAGGAGCAAGTCCATGCGCTGGCCCATGAGGAGGGCCCTATGTTCCAGGTCCGACATGTGGCCTTGGAGCTCGAACACCAAGGCCAGGTGCTCATCACTAAGGAGAGAACCATGCGTTCTGCCACTCAAGCCACTAGGAGGAGCAATCTTCAGTTCCAATGCCTCACCAATGCCAACTGCAAGCTCCCTATGCACCACTTCTGTCTCTACATTCACATTCTTCTTGGCACCTGTTGCTTGCAATTCGCCCAGCCAGGGGATTTCTTCGACAATGTAGCCAGGAAAGTCGTCTTCCCTAGCCGAGATGCATATGGTGCCCTCCCTGCTAGACATCTCCATGGCCTGGGGCTTCTCAACGCACGGCAGGTCCCCAATTGATAGGTCCTCCTCCACGATGAAAATTGGAAACAGAATCACGGTCTCGGCCTCCTTCTTGTCACTCTGCGTGAAAGCCATGTCTGCCCTGCTACAACCAGCTCCCTGTTCTGCAATAGTGTCGAGCAACGCCCTCCTCTATGCTCGAGCCTTCTTCCTAAGAATGGAAGACGCCAAAGCCATAGCATGTTCAAGTTGCTCCTTCCGTCGCCTCTGTGCTCTGTGTGCGTCCCATGCTGAGCCCCGGTGAGGCCTTCCTCGCTTTCTAGCCATTGTGCCCAAGCAAATTCCAATTGATTGCAGAGCTAAGCTAAAAGTCCAGGACGAGAGCGGTTGCAGGTGCAGAGCGCAGGCAAATCGACTCTGTCGTGGCACACAAAGAAACCACCAGCCCTGGAAATTCTTCTCAGAGTACAGAGAAAAGGTGGTAAACAACCAGAGCATAGCCGCAGCAGGAGCATTCCCTCTCTGCTCGGGCTCAAAAGAAAACTCATAACCAGACCGCAGAGACCTCCGTCCTTCCATATCCTCTATTAATCTGAGTGCGCAGGGGGTGTTAATGGTCGCGCGATGGAGGAGTCCCTCCGTCGCATGGCCTCTGCTATGGCCGTCCACCATCGTAA
Source organism: Picea sitchensis (assembly GCA_010110895.2). Lineage (NCBI taxonomy): Eukaryota > Viridiplantae > Streptophyta > Pinopsida > Pinales > Pinaceae > Picea > Picea sitchensis. The sequence goes on from SNQJ01S0025187.1 coordinate 73,599, forward strand.
ATGGTGATGTGTGGGTGGCGACCATCATCAATTAAACCAGAACTAAGTGCTAATCCTGGTGTCATCACCACGGTGCCGCGTGTCACCCCATCCGGGGTATTTCTATTGTTATATTAGTGTTGGAAGCTAGACCCTTTAATTGTAATTGTACCCTTTGTCTCTTATATATACTAAGGAGACCTAGTTTTAGAATCATCCCATATCATTCTTGTACATTTGTTTTATTGTAAAAGGAAGTTTCCCCCTTGAAGATACTTATATTTCATTCTTATATCTATTTCTCAAGGCATGGATTTTTTTCTCTTTATATTTTCATTCCATTTTGGTATTTTTTTCCTAACATTTGGTATCAAAGACTACAATCTTAAAGTTTTTCTCCTTAAATAAATACAACTTGGAATTTCAGACAATGCAATTTTGAGGAGACCGAGTAGAAATATCAGGGTACAAGTGGTAAAAATTATAGGTTCTGGTTCGTTATACTTTTGGAAATATAGTCTATGGAAGATAGGGTTTGTGACTAATCCTAAAATCAGTTTTAAACGATTCATCTTAGAATTTTTTCTATAACATTTTTTATGTGAAGTTTCAGAATCTAAAATTTTCATTATCTTGAGGAGATATAGAAATTAATGTGTGAGACTATTTTCAAGTTTTGAGTCATTATAATTTATGACATATATCTTGTGGAAGTTATGGTTTTTCACTTGTCCTAAAATTACTCTCAAACTATTCATTTGGGAATTTTTGATATAACTTCCTTTTGGTGAAGTTTCAGACAATGAAATTTTTAGGAGTTTAATAAGACATATTAAAGTACTACATGAAAAAAATTTAATCTCATAAAATCCTAAATTTAATAGATACATCAGGAAAAAAATCAACCATCCAGACAGTCTCCAAATTAGGGTTTGAAAGGTATCCAACTTGCAATTGGCATAACTTTTGATTGGAAGATATATTTTTTGTGATTCAAAATTCATGATAAAGATGAAAATGAGGAGGAATATTTTGTTTTCACATGGCTCCAAAGAGTTTTCCAAAGATTATTTCACCAACTAAACCTCCAAATAGATCAACCATGAATCAAGAAGAAACAAAAGATATTTTTCACCAAATGGAACAAATAGAAAAGAAGATGGGTGAAAATCAGGAACATATGGAAAATAATATGGATAAAAAAAAAGATAAAAAGAAAAGTTAATGGATCAAATGATATATTATGTGAATCAAAGAATAGATTCCATGAATCAAAACATGGATAAAATGATGCAACAATTACAAAAATCCATCTTAAATACTATGGATGAGAGATTCCCTAAAGGAGATATCAAGACACAAGGAAAACATGAAAATGTGGAGGAAATAAATATTGAGTCCCAAAATCATGATTATTAATCACTTCAATATCCACATCATCAAGAGTTCAATGTGGCACCAAGGAACTAATTAATTCCCAAGAATGATATGAGGAAATTTGATGCTAAATATCATATAGCATATATATTTTAGATGGAGCAATTCTTTGATCTACACCAAGTGCCAACTTTACAAAAAGTAACTCTTGCAGCTTTATATTTAAAACATGATCAATTTATTTGGTACCAATGGCTTTGTGAATGAAAAATGGACTCTATTATCTCTTGGTCTGTTTTTATGGATGAATTGATAGCACATTATGGGGATATTTGATGCAGGAGCATCAACTCACCCTAGTCAAATTCAATTTTCAACCTTCAAGAAGGTGGACGTGGCCATGAGGAAGAGACTTCCTTGTATTTGGTTAAGTTTTGATTTTTTGCGATATTGTGGAGATCAGATCGGATCTTCAATGATATGATTCCCTTATTGGAATTGTGGTTATAAATTGTAAGCCTTTGTGCTTAAAAAATCCTGGCCCTGCACAATGTAACCAGGCCAAGAGGGCATCTAGGCCCAAAGAGTCTGTGTGTATGTATTTCAAGCTCGAATATAATGAGTAGTGTTTTGATTTCGTATGGAATATTGTGGAATGAGTTTGGAAATCCCTGTGTTAATGCATAAGCCAAAAATCGTGTGTGTGAGTAGTGAGGCCACTTATCAGAGTTGTAGTTCTGGAACATTGAGGAAGCGCATATCCCAGCGATGAAGGTGATCGATCATCGATCACTGAAAAGGATCAACGGTGATCCAATAATTCCGCATGAAAAGCAGCAAGGGAGTTAACAAAGACAAGAACCCCGAAATGATCATAGTTGTCTGATGCTCTGACATGCGTCGCCACAATATTTATTTCAACCCCCCTCTTCCTTGATATTTGGGAAAGGCCTTTCACCCCTAAAAGCATCAGAGAGTTCCACAATAACTCCAAATTAAGTCATGAAATTTGATTGTGATTACGAATTTGTTGTCTTAGCACTTGACCACCACCTGTGGTCATCCATAATGTTAGACCCAGGTTCAAGGGAATGGGCATATGGTTGGAATATGAGTGCTTTGGAGCTAGCATAAGAATAATGAGGTCTTGTGGAAGAAACGAGATAGGAATTAGAATTTGTTGCAATGGACTTATTACATTCCATTATGTGGGCCCATAACCCACAGGTCCGACAATTTGAAGGACCACCGAATTTAGTTTTCATTAAGTGGTATCAGAGAAGGGAAAGATTTCATGCATGTTGGAGAATGGAAAACAACTTCCAGTTGCGGTTGGGTAGAATTTGTTGGTAAATTCTACGGTTTTGATTGTGGGTAGAATTGTCTAGGAGAGTGAGAAGTGTGCAATATCCAGAGGAGCAGAGGAAGATCAAAATGTTCCATAGGAGGTGAACCTATTATACCAAAAGGTTGAGCCAAAGGAGGAGAGTCAGTGAGGTGTCAGTGGAGGCTTCATTGCAGCTCACGACTGAGCGTAAGGAAAAGATCAATGATACATGAAGAGGAAGGAGACAAGATGCAGCAATAGGGGAAACATGATCAATATATCATGGAAATTTTGTACCCCAGGAGTCTAATGTAGAAGCATCAACCCCCCCCAGTCAAATTCAATTTTCAACCTTTCAAGAAGGTGGGCGTGGCCATGAGGAAAAGACTTCCTCGTATTTGGTTAACTTTGTTGTGATTTTTGGCAATATTGTGGAGATTAGATTGGATATTCAATGATCTAATCCCCTTATTGTAATTATGGTTATAAATTGTAATCCTTCGTGCTTAGTAAAGGGCCTTGAACAATGTAACTAGGTTGAGAGGGCAACCAGGGCTACAGAGGTCGCGTGTATGTATTTCGATCTTGAATATAATGAGTAGCGTATATTTTATGTACCATGTATTTTTATGTGTTTATTGCATATGGAATATTGTGAAATGAGTGTGTAAATCCCTTTGTTAATGCATAATCCAGAAATCGCGTGTGTGAGTAGTGAGGCCACTGATCAGAGTTGTAGTTATGGAACACTGAGAAAGTGCATATTCCAACGATGAAGGTGATCAACCTTCAATCACCGAAAAGGATCAATTTCGATCTAGTAATTTCACATGACAAGTAGCGAGGGAGTTAATAAAGAGGAGAACCCTTAAATGATCATAGTCGTCTGACGCTCCGACACACATTGCCAAAATATTTATTTCGCCCCCCCACTGCCTTGAGATTTTGGAAAGGCCTTTGGCCCTCGAAAGCACCATCTTCGTCCGCCATAACTCCAGATTAAGTCGTGACCATCGATCATGATTAAGTTCTTGTTGGCTTAGCGCTTGGCCACTGCCTGTGGTCATCCATAATGTTAGACCTAGGTTCGAGGGAATGGAAATATGGTTGGAAGATGACCACCTTGGAGCCAACACGAGAATAATGAGGCACTGTGGAATAAAATAGATAGGAATTATAATTTGTTGCAATGGAATTATTACATTCCATTATGTGGGCCCATAACCCATAGGTCTGATGATTCGAAGGACCCCCATATTTTGTTTTCATCAAGATTAAAAGCTACATATTCTTTAGTCAATTGATAAATCTTCGGAAAAAATGTCCCATTACAAAGCGCATTCAACAATTCCAAAAGCTCAGTCTCAGGGTTAATAATATTCCAAAGGATAATTTGTTATATCTCTTTATGGTCACATTAAAGGAGAACATTCAACATGAGGTGCATCCATTCGAACCTAAATCCATAGATTATACTTTCAGTATGGAAAGGGAAGTGGAAAGAAAAAATATGGCCACTAGAAGGGTGGGCACTAACAACTATATAGAGTACCATGCTCACTCTCCTAACCTCACCCAACCGACAAGGTTGAAACCTCAACAAATGGATGAAAGAACAACAAAGGGACTATGTTTCAATTGTGACAACAAGTACAATAAGGGGCATACATGCGAAAAGAAGAAATTATTCTACATAGATTGTGAAGAGGAAGAAGATAAAGAATTGGAACCATCATAGGATCTAGAGTTAGAAGAGACTACTCCAACCATATCTTGTCATGCATAGGCTGACATTAGTACTCCACAAACCCTCAATATAGAAGGATATATCAAAAATAAAAAGGTAATAGTGTTGATTAATTCTGGAGTACCCACAACTTCATCAATTATAAATTAGAAAAATGTCTCAATCACTTTGTATTTCCATCACTAGAATTTCAATTAATAATTGTAGATGGAGGTACCATATTTTTTTTTGGGAAGTGTCATAGTATTAAACTCAATATGGGGGAGTATTTATTGGATATTCCTATGATTGCAATCCAAATGGGTGGTGTTGATAATGTATTAGGGGTCCAATGGTTACAATCATTGGGAACAATGACCCTTAATTTTCAATATATTTTCATGATATTTTACTTAGAAGGAAAGGGAATTGAGCTCAATGGTATCCAAGAGAAACCCTATAAAGTGATAATTTCTAAGAACATGACAAAATTACTCGAAAAGGGAAATCATGGTGTAATTGCACAATTGTGCTCACTAGATGTTCAAACATTTATATCATATTCTCTAGTGGATATCCAAAAAAATTGTAAACAATCATTCCAATGTATTTAGAGAGATGCCTAAGGGTATTCTACCTGCTCGAGATTATGATTATTCTATTCATTTGCAACAAGGAAGTGTACCACCTAGCATTACACCTTATAGATACCTATATGCACAAAAGAATGAGATTGAGCATATAATTGAAGAAATGTTAGAGGTAGACATCATTCAACATAGCCAAAGAGATTTATCTTCACTCGTGGTGATGGTTACAAAAAATGATGGTTCATGGCATACGTGTCCATATTATTGACAAATCAACAAAATAAACATCAAAGATAAGTTTCCTATTCCTGTCATTGATGAGTTATTATATGAATTGTGGGGATCGATTTTCTTTACTAAGTTTGATCTTCGTTCGGGATATCATCAAATCATAATAAGGCAAGAATACATTCCCAAAACAACCTTTAGAACACATCAAGTTCGTTATGAGTTTTCGGTTATGTCATTTGTCCTTACTAATGCACCTTCAACATTTCAAAGCTTGATGAATTATATTTTCAAACCCTTCCTTTGAAAATTTGTTTTGGTATTTATTGATGATATACTAATATATAGAAAATTGTGGGAAGAGAAAATACAACATGTTGACAAGGTATTGAAACTACTGGAAGAGCAAAAAATATATGCAAATCCTTCCAAATGTGCCTTTGGGGTTTGAGAAGTGAAATGTTTGGGTCATATTGTATCTCATGAAGGTGTCAAAGTGGACCCTAACAAAATTAAATCCATGATGGAATGGACAATTCCAAAAACCTTGAAGAATATTAGAGGATTCTTGGGATTGATAGACTATTGTTGCAATTTTGTCAAGAATTATGGTCAAACAAAAGCGCCTCTAACAACATTATTAAAGGAGGAATTTTCTTGGACTCAAGAAGCAACGAAATATTTTGAAAACATTAAGGAGGCTATGTGTATGACTTTTGTCTTAGCCACACCTAACTTCACACAAACCTTTATTGTGGAGTGTGATGTTTTAGGCCATAGCATTGGTGCAATTTTAATGCAAGAAGGAAGGCCCCTTACCTTTGAAAGAAATTGACTTAAAGGAAAGAACTTACTCAAACCCATTTATGAAAAATAAATATTGGCCATAATACATGTAGTTAAGAAATGACACCCTTACCTAAAAACAAGACACTTCAAAGTAAAACCATATCATGATAGTTTGAATTATTTCTTGGAACAATGATTTCTTTAGAAGAGAAAAAAAATTGGGTTGCAAAGATTCTAGGTTATGAACTTGAAATTATCTACAAAAAATGAAAACATAATTGCAGATATAGGGTTTACTATGTGCTATTTTCATTCCACAATCTGATTGGGTGGAAGAAGCAAGGATATAATAGAAGCAATATCAAAAGGTATGCAAAATCATTCAACAACTACAAAAATGACCCAAGTGCATTAGATAAATTTGTGTGGAATAAGGATTTTATGTGGTATCAAGATCGTCTATATCTATGAAAGAATTATCAACTCAAATAGAAGGTCCTTTTGAAATTACACACTTCTCCTGTAGGAGGACATTCAAAGTTCTTGAAAACTTACCACAGGATCAAGAAGATATTTTCTAGGAAAGTTTTAAAACTTATGTTCAAAAATTTATGACTAAATGTGTGGTCTACCAACAAAATAAGGAAGAGACAATCAAGACCCTAGATCTCCTACAACCATTATCTATACCAAATCAATGTTGGAAAAATGTTTCAATAAATTTTATTACAAGCTTACCCAATCTTACCCAATGTGTAGAATAGGAATTTGAAACCCTTATTTGAAACCCTTACTAATCTTGTGGACTAGCAATTTGAGGCCCTTACTAATTTTGTGTTGATTATTTCTCAATTCACTATGATTTCATTTCTTACCTATCATCATAAACCTCGAGAATATATAATGTCCCTAAAAGAAAATTGAGATAAATTTCCAATTGTATAAATGAGATGGAGGTTGATGTTAATTACTCTAACATATTAAAGATTCATTTTATCTTTTTCATTAATTAAGTTTAAAAATGTATTTTATTTTTTTCATTAATTATTATCTAAGTTTGTGATGAAGACATATTGGAGCTTTAGAATGAATTTTAAATTTATTGGGAATCATCATACAAGTTGTAGTAGAGTTCTCTCAGTCACTTTTGTTTGTTATGGTAATATTAGAAAAGTACATTGGTTTATGTAAAATGATGATATGGAGGATTAAAAATCTATGACATATTGCTCCATCCCATTGGTGATGGTTTAATCCATGCACCATTGGAAGATGAATATGATTTGGTATATAATTTGTTTCCTACATTGGAATATAAAGATGATTTGGTGGTTAATTTTTATTCGAAGATGGATATGATTTGGTATATAATTTGTTTCCTACATTGGAATATAAATATGATTTAAAGATGATTGGTGGTTAATTTTTTCACTAAGAGAGAGCCTTGACCAAAAATTGAAGGGGAAAGAGTTGAAGTGAATAAATGTTATATAATAAGATTTTGTTATATATTTTATTTTTTAAGTAAAAGATTCTTTATTATAAATTGCAAAAGTTATAATAAAATGTTTTTTTAATGTCAAAGTATATGTGTGTCATTCATCCATTTGGGGTGGGAATGTGTATACTTTTATTTCCTATTAGTTTTGGGGTGAGGATTTGTTTGCATATGTACAATCTCACTTCCACGTATTTATGTTTATTGTCAAATTATATTGATATTTTATAATATCCATAATGCAAATTATGGGATTTGATTTTAAATTTACCATCTAATTTTTCATCAAAATAGTACACGTCCTCACCCCCACATCTTTACGTTTATTTGTAAAATTATAATAATATTTTATAATATTATTAAGGTAGATTATAGAATTCGATTTAAAAGTTATCATCTAATTTGTCATAGTTAGAAAATGAATTCTTCCATATATATATTTTTATTTATTTTTATAAAATTTAGGTGGTAATTATGGATGCTAAATTACATTTTTTTTATTCACAATTAGACTTGTGTTCAAGAAACCATTAACATTAGTGATTGCATTATTTTCCATATCATATCTATTGTAACCAAAATTATGGAAAATATGAGAAACACTCTCAAAGAAATAAAGAATTTTGTGAACGAAATAATGGAAGAACTAATAGAGAAGGAAATCTTGGTATGCTTAAAGGAGGGTTTCTGCCAAAACCAAATCACGATTTAAGAAGGAAATTATAAGAATCCCTTTGTCACCAAGTCAGACCTTGAAGGTGAGGGATAGTTCACACCAACGTTTGGACAGTCAACACCAACCCAATCTATGTTTCGACAATCAACACCAGTCACAATCTGGTCTCTGACACAAACAAGAATAAATAGACACATAATGGAAGAACTAGATGAGCATGAAAAGGTTGTCACCTTTGTGAATGAATCTCACCATAATTTGATGTCATTGCTATGCAATGAGGACCAATATTTCTTAATCAGAAACAATGGAGAGAAGGTCACAATAACGAAACTTGTGGGGAAAATAATGGGTTTGTATTTCTCATCGCTCTGGTGTGGTCCCTGTAAAGAGTTCACTGCACATCTTTTTGATATTTACGATGAGCTCATAAGGAAAGGAAAGTCCTTTGAGAATGTTTTTTTCTACCTTGACTTCATGGAAGAAAACTTCAAAAAGTATCATGCAAGCATGCCATGGTTGGCTTTGCCATTTGGAGATAGGAATCAGTGTGAACTGTCTCGACACTTTCATGTTCAGTCTATCTTGATAGGGCCATATGGGAAAACATTATAGGAGGAAGCAATGGACTTGATCCAAGAACACGAAATATGAGCTTACCCATTTACACAGGAAATAATGAAGGAGATTGAAGCTGAAGAGAAAACAATACTATGAGCGCAAACCCTGTAGTCTCTCTTGGTTTCTAATGAAGGTGATTTTGTGATAGAGTTTGATGATGGGAATAGTGTTAGACATGCATATATTCCAGTCCCACTTTCTAAACTTGTGGGCGAGGAAGTTGCTTTGTTTCTCTTTATCAATCAATACTATGATTCTTACTTTGAGTTCACTCTGAAGCTTATTCAAGTATACAAGGATCTAAAGGAAAGAGGAGAAGTGTTTGAGGTTGTTTTAATCGGTGATAAAGGGGAAACATAAACTTTTAAATCTTTTGAATGTGATACTAGACGTCACTTTCCATGGATGGGTTTCCCTTTATGAAATAAAACTAAGGATCTCTTTTGTGTTTTCCATGTTAAATACATCCCTAAATTGATTGTTTTTGGTCCAGATGGAAAATTTATTACGAATGATGATGGGAGGCTCCAATTTGAGGATGGGGATTTTGTTGTTTTCTCTGAAGTTGAAGGTATGTGTGAGCTCAATTATGGAAAGCCAAGAAAAGTGATGAATGTTACAACATATTCTTTCCACCTATAGGAAGACACCAATAATTTTGGATGCTATGAGATGGGTAACATAGTCACTCAGGTTAAGAAACCCAAGCTCTTAAATTTTAAGCCATTGAAGGAAGCACTAGAAAATCCTGATGAGTTTCTTCTCAACGATTTATCCAAGTTTGATCTCCCTACAATTCTACACTTGGCTTTTTGAGCACTAGATAAATTTGTTCATCAATTTGGGTGTTTCCCTTGTGTTGCTTCGAAGGAAGATGTCAATAGATTTATTGATGTGGCAAAGGCTTTAAATGACAGTGACAACTGCTTGATTAGGTTGGATGTCAATGTCATTGATGAAAATGTAAATGTGTTCAAGAATTTTGCAAGTGGTTCTTGTGCAATGTTGAATCCCATGACATCTATGTTTGGTGGAATCGTTGGGCAGGTAATCATGAAAGCATGTTCTGGTAAGTTTCATCCACTTTTCCAGTTCTTCTATTTCGATTCATTGGAATATCTTCCTATAGAACCCCTTGGGCCAAAGGATGTGAGTCATCTGAATTGTTGTTACGATGCCCAAATTTATGTATTTGGAAAAGAGAAGCATACAAAGTTGGAAGATGAGAAATTATTTCTTGTGGGGGCTGGTGCTCTAGGATGTGAGCTTCTAAAGGACTTAGCCCTCATGAGAGCCTCATGTGGGAGCTAGGGAAAGTTGACTACAACGAATGATGACATTATTTAGAAGAGTAATCTTAGTAGACAATTCCTCTCTCAGGATTGGAGTATTTGGAAGGAAAAGTCAAAAGTGGCAACATCAACAACCACTGCAATCAACCCATGTTTGCAGGTTGAAGAAATGCAAGATCATGTGAGCCCAGATACCCAACATGTCTTTGGTGACTCCTTCTAGAACAATGAGGTTGATGTTGTTTCAAATGCTTTGGACAATGTCAATGCCAGGATGTATGTAGATTCAAAGTGTGTTTACTTCCAGAATCCATTTCTAGAATCTAGAACTTTGGGAACCAAGTGCAACACCCAAATGGTTATCCATCACCTGACCGAGAAATATGGAGCATCACGATAACCCACTTAAAATCAAGCACCCATGTGTATGCTTCACTCATTTCCACATAATATTCACCACTGTCTCACATGGGAAAGGTATGAATTTGAAGGTCTCTTAGACAAGACGCCAGCTAAATAAAAGTATTTTCTTTCCAAATCAAAAGAATGCATTGCAACAATCAAGTCTACAGGGGATGCTCAGGCCTGAAAACTTTTGAAGTCTATTGTCAATTGTTTGGTTTCACAGAGATGTCTCACATTTGAAGATTGCCTCTCTTGGGCTAAAATAAAGTTTGAGGATAATGATTATTTGTTGAAGGTGGAATTTTTTTTGAAACGTGAAGACATAAGTGCCCATTATTTACACTCAATCAACCAACACAAGCTATTGGAGATTGTGCAAAATGAACTGCTTTAATATAGGAAAGACAACCTTTCAAGGATGAGCTAGCTATTTTGTAAAGTACCTAATGACCTGGAAACAAGATTCGTCTTTACCTATGCTTTGAGGACGAAGCTTATTTTTAGGAGGGATGACTTGTAATATACCTTGTATATATTACAATGTCATTAATTATTAATTAAATCATTAATGTAATAATTATTACTTTTAATGTAAAGTCACATCTTTTTAGACAAAAAGACATGATTCTACTCATGTACATGTATTTATACACGTTGTTGTACATTTGAATAAGCGACAAATAATAAATTTATTAAATATTAAATATATATTTTATATATAACAAGTATTAAGCTTCCAAGTATTTTTTCTTAAGAAAAAATATTTAATTTTGGTCAATTGAGTTTAGCTTGGGTGGTTGGGAAGACTATGTGTTTTCCTTTCTACCCGGGTTCAATCCCTGCAAAGTGACATGTTGACCCATTATGATAAACCTAAAAAGGTACACGCGTTGTTGGATAGTCTTGGATTATAGTGGTAGCCAATAGGTTTAATCCCAATCCTAGCTTATAAATCAATTAATTAATAAAAAAACTCAAATATTGTATTTTTTTCCTATTTATTTTTCAAATTAATTTAAAAATAATTCAAAATTAACTTACAAATAAATAATCATTATTTTTTTTCAATAAATTTAATTTTAATATATAATCATCATAAAGTATATACCTTTTTAATATATAGCTTTACACAAAATATTATTTTAAGATGTCACCTATATTACATGGGAGGCTATCATATAGTTCACCAAGGTAATGATTGAGTTTTTCAAAATCATTTGACTTGCAATATTTAACTGTAAAATATTTGAGACTCGTTAAAGATGTGTAGAGTAGGAAATCGAGGCCCTTACTAATCCTCTATTTATTATTTCTCTAAATGCGCTATCATCATAATTTCATAAATGAGATGGATAAGATTTCATTTCTTACCTATCATTAAACCTCAAGAATATATACTGTCCCTAAAATAAAATTGAGATAAATTTCCAATTGTATGAATGAGATGGAGGTTGATGCTAATTACTCTAACATATTGATAATGTATTTTATCATTTGCATTAATTATTAATTAAGTTTTTGATGAAGACATGTTGGGGTTTTAGAATTAATTTTAAATTTATAAGGAATCATGAGACCAGTTGTATTAGAGTTAAGTGTGAGTCACTTTAGTCTCTCATGGTCATATTAGAAAAGTACATTTGTGTACGTGAAATGATGATATGGAATATTAAAAATCTATGACATATTGACCCATCCCTTTTGTGATGGTTTAATCTATGCACCATTGGAAAATGGTTATGATTTCGTATATAATTCGTTTCCTACATTCCTTTTGTGATGGTTTAATCTATGCACCATTGGAAAATGAATATGATTTGGTATATAATTCGTTTCCTACATTAGAAGATAAAGATGATTTGGTGGTTAATTATTTTTCAACTAAGAGAGAGCCTTGACCAACAACTTGAAGGGAAAGAGTTGAAGTGAGTATATTATATATATATATATATACTTTTGGGTGGGAGTATGTATGTGTATGCACCCATATTTCAAATTATTTAGATAAGGGGTTTTCTACATCTATACAACCTTACTTTCATATTTTTATATTTATTTATCCAATTATATTAATATTTTATAATATTTTTTTTTTTGGTAAGTTAGTTACTTTTATTTTTATATATATATATATATATACTTACTTTTGGGTGGGAGTATGTATGTGTATGCACTCATATTTCAAATTATTTAGATAAGGGGTTTTCTACATCTACACAACCTTACTTTCATATTTTTATATTTATTTATCCAATTATATTTTTTTTTAACACAAACGAGTATGGAGCTTTATTTAGAATAAGGCAGAGGGGGCTGCCGAACCCTTACATATCCACTCAGAGCTACTGCTCTGTATTACATTTTCCAGCCAGGAAACTTTACCATCTACCATACGGTTTAACTCCTAGAGGTGTCAAACATTCTAAAAACAGACTTTAACAATCTAACCAAAATTCTGGGCTGGGTTCCTTACAAACTGAGGCTGATGCCACGCCCTTAGCGTTTTCCTTTGTGTCCAGTGCTGGTGGCCGCTTCTGCAGAAGCTTCTGAGATCTTGCTGAATGCTGTGGTTAACTCCTCCACTTTCTGCTCCAGGTTGCAGAGGCGTTTTCCTAAATCGCCCATGAGATTAGCTGCATCTTTCAGGCCAGCATGAATTTCATCGGATAGTTCGTCCTTGATGTCTTCCATTTCAAACTTCAGATTGTCCCATTTTTGCTGGTTGGTGGATGCCCTTATGCTTTCCAGTTCGCCTCTGATCAGTTCTATACGTTCTTTGGGCGTGAGGGGGGTTTGAGAGCCCGAATCCATGACTGAAATGCTCAAAACGAGAATGCCCTTGCTTCCTTCGACCTGCTCGCTCAACTTCGTGTCTGAAATGGTAAAGAGCGATGGACTTTTTAACCGCGAGCATCCTGTCCCTGGCCATGTTCTTCACGGATGGAGTGAGGTCTCAAATATCTCCGGTTGATTCTTGTCCGTCCGACTGGAGATATTCGCTTCCGTCCTTTCAGACTGAGGTCAGAGCGATGTGAAGGGACCCGTCCAGACCGCCACTGCATTTTTAGGGAATCGGATGAAGGGAGAGTACCTCATTGATTTTAATTTGTCCTTTGATTTGCAGAGATCCTCTGTTCGCCTCTTTATCTGCGTCTCCATTCAGCGTCCTGAGCACATGATAAACCTTGTACTCCTGAAGTTGATCCAAGAGGATGCATATCTTCTTATATAACTGAGCCAGTCGCATGTCCTTTGGAGGCTTATTAAGGTTAATGGCATCCACTACTTGTTTAGAATCTCCCGCAATTTTGATCTCTTTAATGCCCATCTTGAGAACTTGATTTATCCCTTGCCAGAGTGCTAAAAATTCGGCCTGGTTGTTAGAAGCATATCCTAGACCCCAGGCAAAGGTTAGTTTAGTTGAGCCGTTAGGTTCAAGAAGTATTCCTCCTCCCCCTGCCCTGCCAGGGTTGCCTTTCGAGGCTCCGTCAAACAGGAGCCACCAATCATCTAATGATGACCTCCATCTCAGGAAATCTTGTTCCGGCAAACGAATTTCCCACTTTCTGATTCTTGGAGGGATGGTCTGATTGTGGGTCTGGTGGGCTGGTCTAAAGACCTTGCTCCAGTTCTCTTCTTCCTCAGTTGTCGGGGCAGAGTTCTGGATGGAAGGCTTCGCATTAAGAGCTTCTGAAATCATGATCTGGATCTTAATGGCCACCTGAGCTGGCAGTCGTTTTTCTTCCTTAAAAATCCTGTTGTTTCTCTCTAGCCATATCTTCCAATAGGCGAATTTTGGGATCCACATCCAGATTGTTTTCAGCAGATGCTTTTTTTTTAAGTCAAAAGGGGACAGGGACATCCAACTATTGAATAGATCCTGACTCTTAGTTGGAAGCTTAGAGGCTAAAGGACCCACAAGGAGCTCCCAGACTCTTTTGGAAAAATCACAATTGAAAAGGAGATGGGCAATAGTTTCTTCTGAATGAGTGCACAGGGGGCAGCGAGAGGGCCCTTCCCAGCCCCTTCTCTTCAGATTGTCGAAGGTTAATATGATGTTATGCAAAAGTGTCCAGGCAAAGAGGTCGACCTTGGGGATAGAGGGAAAGTTCCAAAGGGCTTTCCACGGTCCTGGGTTAGGAGGAGCCCAAGGGACACTTGTGACTAACTTATAACCAATAGCTGCAGTGTAGATCCTTGAGCTTATTCCCCAACCTCTTTTATCAAGACTTCCAGCACTTAGAGGCGAATTTCCTTGGAGAAGTTCCAGCAAGGTAGCCGCTTCCTCGGTGAGATCCTCTGGATAGCTGCCAAGGTTCCAGCCTTCCCAGGATCTCTTGGCATCATTTTTCCAACTAGATATGTCCCAAAGAGTTCTACAATTTTTATGCAACAGCCAATCCTTGATATTCTCGATTTCTCTTAGCTCCGAGAAGGGCGGACCACCGAGAATGGAGTCGTCCCAAATATTGATCTTTGATCCATTCCCCGGGATCCAGGTGAGATGAGATTTGAGGAGGGGCGTGGCTCTGTGGCACAAGTGGAAGATAGGCGAGCCTTTTTTCGTTTTTGGAGGCTTCTCTAAACATCTGTCCCGGCTACCTGAGAAGTATTTTTTCCTAAGTAATTACTTGCTCCAGGAACGCTTTCCTGTTGTCATATTCCAGAGTATCTTCCCTCCCATGGCAATATTGTGGGACGCCACATCCCTGATGTTCAGTCCTCCTTCCATCTTTGATTTCTTTACTTTATCCCATTTAACTAAATGAAACTTCCTTTCACAATTCTTACCCCCCTCCCAAATTTTTTTTCTAAGAAGCTCATCAATTTTGTTAGAAATTGTTTTGGGGGCGAGGAGAACAGAGCACTGGTAGATTGGAAGACTAGTGATGACTGCATTCATTAGCACCAACTTGCCTGCTTTATTGAGCCAATGGAATCCCCAAGCTTGGATCTTAGACTTGAGTTTGTCTACCATGGGCATCCAGTGTGCTACCTTTGAGGAGGACTTAAAAATTGGAATTCCGAGATAAATGAAATTATCCCAGGTTGTAGTAGCTTCCATTTCTAACACCCGACTTATCTGCAGCAAGTCTCTGGGATTACAGTGCCAGCCATAAATCATGCTTTTGTGGTAGTTAATCTCGCTGCCGGAGCAAGATTTGTAAATATCTAACTCTGTTTTGAGGTTCCTCGCTGTCTTTAGAGTAGCAACACCCAATAAAAGCGTATCATCAGCGAATTGAGTGTGACTGACTTCCTTGACTGAGGGAGCTGCTTTGATGCCCGAGAAAGCTCTGTTGTGGAGGGCGCTTTGAAGCTAAAAACTGAGGGCTGAAGCTTGTAAAACATACAGCATTGGGGAAAGGGGGCACCCTTGCCTCAATCCTCGTGAGGCTTGAAAAAACTTGGTTGGGCGACCATTTATCAGGTGTGCAACCCAAGGAGCCTTGATGCATTCCTTCACCCAATTTATGAACTGTTGATCGAACCCAAATCGCTGCATAACTGCAAACAGGAAATCGTGTCTCACTCGATCAAACGCATTAGCTAAATCGAGCTTGATTGCCATACCTTTTTCCTTTTTTGTGCAACTTGAGTGGATAGCTTCTTGGACAAGGATAATATTGTCTAGAATTTGTCTTCCATGAACAAAACCTCCTTGGTTTTCCGGAATCAACCTTGGCAGCGTTTTTTTAAGCCTGTTTGCGATTATTTTAGTAATGATTTTATAACCTGTGTTACAAAGGGAGATCGGTCTAAATCTGGGAAAGTTTTTCGCTCCTTTTTCCTTTGGAATTAGTGCTAAGAAAGTTGAATTTGTGCTGCCACCAATTTTATTACAGACCTGCGATCTCATGACCATTTTGCTTAAATCTTTTTTGATAATATCCCAGCAATGGATGAAGAAGCGGGGGGTGAACCCATCCAGCCCCGGGGCCTTATCAGGATTCATTCTGAAGACTACTTTCTTAATTTCTTTCATGCTGATAGGCCTGTTTAAAAATCTATTGTCCTCTTCTGTAACCAGATTTGGAATTTCAGAGAGCGGGTAAGAGTCCATCACCAAATCCTCTTGATCGGGGGCTGAGTAAAGCTCTTTGAAGTAAGAGTGGGCAGCCTCTTTTATATCTTCCGGGTCCGTATAGAGATGATCTTGCCAATGGATTTCGCTGATGTGATTGTAGTTGTTCCTTGCTTGGGTTTGTTTATGGAAGAAAGAGGTGTTCCTATCTCCTTCTTGGAGCCAGAGTGCCCTCGATTTAATTCTCCAGTAAGTTTCTTCATCTCTGCAGACTTTGTGATACTGTCTTTGCAAATCAGATTCCTGATTGAAGAGTTCCTGGGTAACTTGAACTTGTTCCAAGACTGCTTGGTGCCGTTCCAGATTTTCCTGGATTTTTCCCTTTTCCTCCATGGGGGTTCCAAGGTGTTTGGCCCAGAATTTTAGAGACAATTTGAGATTTCTGAGTTTCTCTTCCCACACAAAGAAGGGGGAACCCGAGATGGAGTGGTTCCAGGAACGGAGGACTAGGGAATGGAAGTTTTCATGAAGTGCCCAAGAAGGGATGAATCTAAAGGGGAGAGGACCCAGGGTAGTAGGGGGGAAGAGTGACAGGGAAACATGCTTATGATCTGAAGTGGAGTGGGGAAGGACTTTGGAGGTGGCTATCAGCCCAAGAGAAAGGAAGGAAGACTAGACAAGAAAGCGATCAAGTCTGGCAGCAATATGACATGGTCCTAATCTCCTGTTGGACCAAGTGAATTTTCCATTTGTTGGGGTGATATCTTCTAGTTCCCAATCTGAAATTAAATCTTCAATCCATTCCCTAGCAGGATCCCTAACTATCGAGCCCCCTTTCTTCTCAGCTTGAGAGAGGGTGACATTTAGATCTCCTGCCACTATAAGGTTAACAATGTTTCTTTGATTAAGAAAAAGAGCTAAGGAATCCCAGCAGTCTTTCTTCTCATTAATTAAAGCAGGAACATACAGGTTAAAAAGACTTACCAAATGCCCGGATCCTTTATGCATCAGCTTAGTGTAGAGCCAGTGAATGGTTGCCGCATCTTCTATTAGATCGAACTTTGAAGAGTCCCAGAGGGTTGCTAATCCCCCCGAGGCTCCTCGGGCGCTTACTGCCCGGCCCAGACCTTTTTTCCAAAAAAGATTGCTTGCCCGAAGGAGGTCTTCCTCCTCAAGTTTCGTCTCCTGGATAAGGAGGACTTCAGGTTTAGCTAGCCTTGTTAAGTCTCTCAAGGCTTCTTCTTTTGTCTTGCTGCCAAGTCCTCTGCAGTTCCAGGAGACTAATTGCATTATTTACTTGTTTGAGGAAGGGGAGCACCCTTTGGCGTCTTCCCCTGTTTTGATCCTTGTCTAGTATTTATCATGGCCGGAATTGTGTGCTGAGTGCCCTGAGCTACTTCCTTGTAGGACAATTCTTCTCGTCTTTTTTTCTCTGACTTTCTTCCACGTCTGGGCTGGTCAGGTGTTCCTTTTGGGCTGCTTGCTTCCGTGTCCTCCTCCTCCTCTGTTTCGGCCTCAGTGTTTGTATCCAGATTGGTATCTTCCTTACCCGATCCAATGCTTTTAGCTCCTATGCTGGGGCTCTCTGGGACTCCTGATTGTTGATTTTCTCCTTCGTCAATAGCTATAGCGGGGTTTTCTTGCATTTTTGGGCTGTCTTGAGATCTGTTCTTAGGATTACCTTCTTTGGGTGGTTCCTGAGGCATCTTGTCTCTGTTCTTTGTGCTCTGCGAGTTTTTCCCTCTCCTTACTTTTTGCCATCCTTCTGCATCCTCAGTCCTGCTGGTTTGTAATTTGGGGCAATTCCTTTGAAAATGGCCGTGTTCCTGGCAGTTCCTGCACTTGAACGGCAGGTGCTCGTAGTCCAATTTCTGGTAGTGGGTCCAAGAGCCAACGGTTAGCTTGACAGCTTCTGGGAGACCTGCCTCCAGGTTGACCTCCACACAGATTCTGGCGCAGGTATATTGTCCCTTGTTATCAGCTTTGTCAATGAACCTGCCTACTCCATTTCCGATTCGTAGCAGAGATTCGTAGTCCCAGCAATGTATTGGGAGGTTCGGCAGTCTAACCCAGACTGGCACTTCCTTAGGCGTATCCACCAGTGGATTGAAATCAGGGGTCCATTTGTTTAAATAAAGACCCTGGGTCCCCATGAAGTAAGGTCCGTTTCTGAATACCAGATCGCGGTCTTCTTCAGTGATGAATTCGAAAATGAAATAGCCTCTTCCTACTGGGTAGCAGGTTACCCCGTTCACAAGATTCGGCCGCCAGTTCCTCTGTATCCAATCATCCGTAGTTTTGGTGGACGGCCACAGGCCCATAAACTGTCCGACTAATCCTCGATTGGCTAGAGCTACTGCTACCTTCATTGGGTTCTCTTCAGGTAAGGCTATTTCAGGAATTTCGTCCAGTTTCTTAATGAATTTCGGAATCTCTGGGGGAGAAGACTGCTTCCCTTGACTGTGAATAAGCCTGCGAAAGGCATCTTCGATCGTTTTCGAGGGAGGGGGGATGGGGATCCCGCCCCCTACCACCGCCATGAGCCTCTCTGCACCACAAACCCTAACTCTCACGCCAGGCGAGCCCTAACGCTCACGCCATTCTTACGTACCTTCTTACTATTCATTCTTACATGCTATATGTTCTATTTATCCAATTATATTAATATTTTATAATATTGTTTTTTTTTTTGGGTAAGTTAGTTGTTTATATTATTTTAAATATCTGAAAATATACATAATAACATAAATCAGTTGATCAGGTTTCCATTTTTGGAAACCAACTTGTCACTGATGAAGTTTACTATTTGAATGAACTGACTGGACTGACTAATAAACAGAGTGTACTAGGCTAAGAGAAGAAAAACTAGTTGTGTTGTGCGCAATCCAAAACCCAAAAAAATACTAACAATTACATGAGGTATGCAAGTATGCTCAAAGCCCATGGCATGTGGTAGATGTTTAATTCTCATGAGGAGAAACCTGAACATGTGTGTTGTCCATAGTCGAAGCTAAAGGTAGGGGAATGGGGATCCCCAACAGAATTGTGTCATGAGTGTTAATCACTGGATTCGGAGGCACGTTGTTGAAGCATCTGAATTGAGCTACCATCCAAGAGAGCTGAAGATGCATTTGATACAAGAAGAATTTCAGATCCTCCAAGTCTTCATGCATATCAAAGATAAGGCCGAGCAAGTTTGCAGTGGGGGGGATGCCAGCAGTGGGCTCCGAGGGTGAACTAGTAGAAGTAGAGAATGGGCGCCAAATGGAGAGGGACGAAAGAGGGTCAGTCGCTACTGGAAAAAATGGAGGAGGCACAAAAGCGGAGGGAGCAGTGGAGTCTGATTCCTGATCGATGAAGCAGCCCGAAGGGGATCTCAACACATGATGGGGAGGAGGGTTGATCATGCGCTGGGTGGAGGAAGTGACCAAGCTAGGAACATTCCTGCAGGGAAGGTTGTCTTCATGAGAGGTAGGGCCACGAAATTTGGTCAGGGAAGCTCTAGTCAGAGCGTTGTGATGATAGTGGGCTCTTTCATGGGGCATTTTCAACAAGTGATACATGGAAAGGACGGAGCAGGGAGACAGTGGAGGGAGGGAAATGGTGATGACTAGGGAGAGGAACAAAAGCAGTGGAAGGGAACCTATGAAAATATGATGGGAAACAATGTGCAAAGGTCTGAAAGAGAAGCCGAACAACAACAACAAATGGACCAAAGTGTCATCGCGATGGGGGAGGCTGAATATAAAGAACTCGACGGGTGCAGAGTCTGAATGTGTTGCGATGAATGTGGTAGCCTAGATAGTGGATAAAGCCATCATAATTGTATCGACGCCCATCTGAACGCAAGTTCTCTCACGAGTTGGGCTGGTGAGCAGAGTGAATGAGAAGGTGATGACCTTGCATAGCAAGAAGGGCACCTTAACTATGGGTGGTTGGCGCTGCCAGGTGGCTGGCCAACCCATACCCATTCATAGTCGATATCTTATGGAGACACCCCATCTGGGGAGAGATTCTCCTGAGTTGCAAGTGAGATGCATTCTTGGAGGAGTTGGGAGTTTTGTAACTGCTCAAAATTGAGTTCTAAATTAGAGTAATCTTGGAGAACTCCAACATTAGCAAGCTTTTCTGCCACCTTGTTGGCCTCACGACGAACGAACAATGGAATAAGGGTAATTTGACTTTATATGAGAGAGGTCAAAAGCTCCAAATTGGAAATAAATCTCTAGCTGGGAGAAATTTTAGAAGGCGCAGATCCATGGAGGAGTTTGGTGAATAGATTTATGATTATCTTAGAGTCTCCTTCAACCACAAGTTTTTGAATTCCCAGGGATATAATTTCTTGGATGCCTTTGATGAGGGCCTAGAGTTCCACTGCATTGTTGGTGTCTACACCCAGACTATCCGCAGAAACATATATGATCTGCCCTATGTCATCTTTGATAACCACACCAAAGCAAGAAATCCCAGGATTACCTCTGGAGGCACCATCGAAATTGACCTCGAAATGGCCAGATGTTATAGGAAAATTCCCCTGGGGACAAGTGAATATCCTCTTGGATTCTAGACCCCTACTACCAAGATAGAAAGATGCAAATGGACACTAATGTCCCTTTAAATATAGTTAATCTAATCAGAAGAAAGAGAGAAATAAAGTATGATGTACCTTATTTCAAAGCTTATCCTTGCTTAATCCAATATGAACTTGATCTCCAAGCTCCTTGGCATGACACGATACCTGCAATGCAATGGACAACAAAGAAAACAAATACTTCCTACTCTACCAAGATTAGTTTAAAGCAAATTCATCCATAATAGACAAGCATATGCAATAATACACAAAATTGAAGGAAATAGGCCAAGAATATATTAATGAGAACATTAAAAAGACACTTACAATATGTAGATGCAATTGCAACAACCTCTCCAAGTCCTCCTCGTCCAACCCCTTACTCAAAAGATCCACGATAAGAATGAAAATACTTTTGATGATTATTCTCTTCCTCTTCACCATGAGAATGTCTCCCTTTATAGGATTTGAGAGGCTCAACCACCTTGGTTATATTTGGGATAAGTTGAGGATATGACTCCATTAGTTGTGGAATTTCCCTTAGATGTAGCCTAAAGCTTAGATTCGAGCCAAACCAACTCAAATCATCTCTAGTTTTCCTTAGAGAAAAGGGGGATTTCTTCCCATGATTTTCTCAACCAATAGATGCTCCTTCAAAACATGCAACAAAGCACTGCAACGCTCCCTGCTAGATGGACAGAGAGTGCTAGCGCTCCCTGCATATGAGCAAGGGTGCATTGATTTTCCAAAAATTCATCAATATGACCAATTCTCAAGGAAAAACATTTTGTTTAGTCTGGCAAATGATGTGGTTTCTGCTTCCAACATGTTCTAGATGATGTATAAAGTGTTTCCATGGTGTCGTTCGCAATGTGACATATGTAGAATGAAAATGCGACATTTACGACACTTGTGAAAAAAGTGAGACACTTGTGATAATGAGAATATGATATTATTGAAGTGGGAATTTTGGTGTGTAATAGATTACCCCCCAAAGTGTGAAGTCACAAGATGAAAGTTGATGACCGAAACACTTTGTATATTTTTTGAAGCAAGGGTATGGAGTTGGAGAACCTGGTAGAAGTTGCGAACAACCATCAAACAAATGCTATCATTTGTTTCAAACCCAAGGCAGACATACCTATGCTTGGGTAACATAGAAATTAAGGTATGGACGCTAATAAATACACTGCGGATCCATGATGATATTGAATAAGGGTGTATCCACCAAAGATACAATGTGGATCCATACCTCCATGATATGAACTGATTGTAGCCACAAAAAATACATAGTGGAGCTACAAGATGGTAAAACATAGCCACAAACCAATACAATGTGGATCTATGTGACAATATATGTATCAGAATGCTCAAATGATTTCCTTTTCATCCTGGGTAAAGCATATGATAGGGTGAATCCTTAACCTAGGGTATTCATCTCAAATCTGATGTGGTACAAATCTATCCATGTGAATAGATGTTTTGATGTCTAACATGGTAGAATCCACTTGATTACCGGTCATTGAGGTAAACCATTAGAAAGTGCAAGGGAAATCACCAATGATGTCAATGACTCCCAAGGTACCCTAGTACATTCTAGTGAATGTGAATAAATGAGTTGAAGTCGAACATTCGTGGAATAATCCGATCAGAGTTCAATGATGCAAACCTTTTGTCGGAAGCGAGGAGGCTTTCCATTGATGCATGTAGGTCCTAAGGTACTAACTTTTTTCTAAGTCTAATTCTCGGATGATGTGTTGAATTCGATAGGAAAATACTTGTCGAAGGAGGGACTTGATGTATCCCCCATCATCGACACGAAACTGACGCAACAAGTGATGAGATATAGCAAATGTATTATAGACTGAAACGGGTATGGAAACTGGAAATTTGTGATGGTTGACTCTCGAGGCAGATACTTCCCTTGAACATTGAGGCACAACATGAGACTTGGCAGCATAAATGTAACGTGGACCAAAACATAATGCAACAGGTGCTGTAACATTCATCGGATGACTCAAAGGAGTGGAAAGAATCATAGGATTGGTTCAGTGCAAAGGTTTAGCAGATTATCCAAGTGTTCAGAATGAAGGTTAAAACAAGTGTCGTGTTCAATGGTGACTGCAAGAGTTATTTGTAAAAATTATCTAAAACAACTTGACCCACTTCCTTCAATTTCCCCCCCATCCAGATAGATGAGTACCTCTTTTTATTTTAATGAGCTTGAGGAGGATAACACATGCTTGATATGACTTACCTTCGGTAAGTCCGTCTTCCTTTGTTTATTGAACTAGAAGAAGTAAGGGTTTGGTCCCATATGGGCCCTTAAATGTGTGATTTTAGTGACTTTAGAGAATGAAAACTTGGTGGTTTTTCATGTTTTGAGAGTCTGAAAATAACTTAAAGGAGACTCCAAGGTTGTCCTTTTTCATAATTTTAGTCTCCGAGGTCCGAAAAAAAGACAAATTGTTTCTCGGGAGACGCCCTTTCAAGACCTTTTAATGAGAATGAAAGGAAGCAAGGTCACTCGATGATCTTTTTATATTTAGAGAGTCTGAAAAGATCTTAAATATGAATCCAAGTGTTTCCTTTTTCGTATAACCTTTACGAGTTTGAAAAAGTGATAAAAGCATTCTCAGTTACATTCTCATGTTTTTGAGAGCGCCATAAAGAACAAATATTATGCTTGTCAGTGTTACAAGGTTGCCAAAAGATGCTGCTTGAAATCTTGTAGTTACAGACAATTATGGGCCCAAAGTATTAGTAACTTCTCGAAAAAATATTAGAAAAACCAAAAATGACTTTATAATAAGGAGAAATATCAAAAAATGAACCTATCAAATAGTGAAATAGATCAAAAATTCATTTACCATTTGATTTTTTACCAAACTCCTCCATATTTGGAATTTTCCACCTTTGGGAAGCATTTTTAGAGCGGAGAATGTGGGGGTTGTGAGCGATTATTTCCAGATTCGTCCAGACTAGGTTGGTCATCTTTCCCTTCTCATCATTTTTTATGGTTTTTTTTTTCTGTGTTTTAGATTTTGTTTTGAGCGTTCTGGGCTCCTTAGGAATTCCTGGGACCAAGATTTCAGCATGTTGGTGCACATGCTTAGGGAGTGCTAGCACTCTGTAGGAAGTTTTGAGGGAGCGCTAGATGCAGAAATCAAAATTCTTTTGCCTTTTGGGCTAAATAGAGACAATTTTCTTCCATACAAAATTGACTAATAATGTTTAAATGTTGCATTTGTAGATTTCACCAATTCTTTAGCCATGATAGAGTGGAAAGAGCATGAACATGAGTTCAATGATATTTTCACTCTCCAATACCCTCAAGCGAGGGGAGCTTTTCAAAATTGTGGGTTACTCAAGTACTTCAAGCTCCAAAACATGAGAAAGGAGGTACTACTACTTGAGTATTTGATCGGCCTATGGGACAATGTTGAGCAAGCATTTCGCATCGGATCACACACACTTGAGATTGAGCCAGATGATGTCTATTTTCTAATGGGGCTCTCGAGGAGAGGGGAACCCATTCTCTTGTCTAGACACCAGGAAACTCCTCAACCAACTGAGTCGTATGTTATTGAGCATTGTATACCAGGATCGTGGTTGGTAGGTGGTCGAATCGTGATAAAAGATGTAATGGAATTGGCACTTCACTCGATTCTATTTTCCATCACCAAATTGGCGGGTAGTACTAGTGCTCACTTGGCCTCGAAATCACAAATCTCGTAAGCCCTACAATTTTTAGAGCCCATGTTGTTCAAATGGAGTGCATGGTTCCTTTGAAATGTCAAGGAACAAATATCCAAGTGTAGGACGAGCAGAAAAAAGCAGTTCTGGTACATTTCTTTTCTAGTTTCATTTTTATTATAGAGGGTTCCTCAGATGAAGCCATAGGTTGAATTGATAGCACATCTCATGACTTAGCCTCGTATGGATAGGTGGACCAGTCTATCCCCTAGTTCGGGGAATGAGCCTTCAGTATTCAGATTCACAGCTAACTTCTTCACATGGTGGAGGAGACAATTAGTGGTTATCGAGGAATTCCCTTATGTTGGAGTGGACTTTCGAGGTAGCTCAAACTTGGTACTTTCCGAGGGAATCCAATGGGATGCATCAGTTATGAAACCAAACCTTGCGACATATTTTTGTTTTTATTTTATATTGTTTTTTATTTGTACAATGAGGGATCTAAAAATATTTTGTTTCATAATGCAGACAAAGGTGCATCAATTTCGGTGGAGATGTCGGCACCGGGGCATCGTGGAGACGCACAGGTAACAGTTGAGCATGACATTGCGATGGGATGAATTCAAGAGGTAGAGATGTACCTCCGAGGTTTGACCATGGGTGACCCACCCCTAAGCAGGAAAGATGTGCCTCTCCATTTGCAGTGACATACAATTGAGGTTCCCGAGAGTCTTAACCATATTCTTCGTCGGGTGGTCCAGAAAGTAGTGTGCTATATAGAGAACAATGTGATACAGGAGGATGATTAGGGTCCTCAGTTGATTTTGTAGTCTTTTATGATGATGTTAAGGGCATGAAGGCCCAAACATTTTTCCATGTTATGTACATTTTGAAGATGTAATATATATATATATATATACGAATTTTGTAGTGCCTATCGATGTTGTATTTTATCTTATGTGATGTTTTTGTGTATGCACAAGGTACCGATCCAACATGTAATTAGCTAACGAATCCAAAGTTGTATTGATTTCTCTTGGTATGTGTCTGTATTGGAGAAATTCAAATGATCTTTCAAGATGGTGAACCCTTAGGTGGAGATGTAGTAAGACTTGGTTGTGAATGGTGTAATCTTGATTAAGTTTACCGACCACGAGTTGAGAGTCTAGGTTAATAATCAAATGATTTATACTTAGAGAGGAGGATTCAGTTAAGAGTTCGATGACGACATGATATTTTTCCATGTTATTGGTTGCAGATCTGAGGAAAATTCCTCCTGAACTCACCAACTCACCAACTCACCAGGGTGGTAGATGACCCAAGATGTAGAAGCAATGCTCTGGCTGTGTCGACTAGCACCATCCCCAAACCCAACAAAGATGGGAAAGGGATATGTCATCTGCACATGCAATCACAAAACAAAGTATAAGAAGCTAAGAAAAAACTTGTGCATGCAAGAGAAAAGACACACCAAGTCAAAAGTATATAGTACAATAATGCACAAAGCACACATGTAAAATGTTCTATGCATAGTACTTCTTGAGGTAAATCCCATTTTGGGGCTCACCAAGAGATATTCCATCGTAGTCGACCAACTCGTAGGAACCTCTATGTAGCACACGTTTTATGATATAAGGCCCATGCCACAGAGGTTCTAACTTTCCTGTCCCCAACATATTGTTAGCTTGGTCATAAACTAGGACCAATTCTCCTTCTGCAAAATCATGAGGTTGAATGGATTTTTCATATTGACTTTTCATTCACTTTTGATATGTCTCATTAATGAGAGAAACATCGCGACGTGTTTTTTCCAACTTGGTTAAATACAAGAATCGTTACTCTTTAGTAGAAGTGTGAGGTAGGATTTCCATGGTAAGTTTAAATGAAGGGATCTCACATTCGATTTGTAACACTACTTCTATACCATATACCAACTGGAATGGTGTGAATCCAGTTGTAGTTTTCACTGAAGTGCGATTTTCCTGTTGGTCTCCGGTTTTGATCATGTTTTTTTGCCTATATTATACTCCACAGACCTCCATTTATATGCCAGTACCACCCTTTTGGCCTTGTTTTGACATAATTGACATCTCCCTACCATTCAATGGGGTTACTTAAGGTATCTTTACATTTCAAGCTATTTTTATGCACTTTGATGCTTTAAATTGATATTGGAACTAATGTCGCTTGGGTTAGGTACCACTTCTATTGTTGGAACAAGATGTCGGTACCAGGTACCAACTCGTACCCGTGGAGATACCACTGGAGCCACTCAAGATCTGTGCATTATGGACCGAATGGGAGACAGAGAGATTCGCATGACAGCTGGAGTTAGCGCCCACAGGGTGCT
>SNQJ01S0025187.1:100757-121268 GCA_010110895.2 Picea sitchensis
AAAACCCTCGCCTGTGCCCAGTCCAAAGATAAGAGTGTGAAGGCCATTCCCCCACACAAAAAGTTGAATTCCAAGAAAAAGAAGGTCAAAACCCTGACTAAAGACCATGTTGGAAACCCTGAGCCCGAACCTCCAATTCATGACGAGGTAGAAACCAATACTGAAACTGGAAAGACCACCACACCTACATAGGCGAACATTGAAGTCACGAGTTCTCCCCCAGCTGCCGAGAACATAATTGATGTGGAGGAACTAGCCGAGTCAACTGATAATCCTAGGAGGAACCCGAAGAGAAAGTGTAAAAGCGTATTGTCGAGAATGGACAACTCGGTACCCAGTTACCCCCCACAAGAGAGATTGGAAAGTATAGATGGTCACGAAGAGGCCCCAGAGCCATCTGAGATGACCTGGACTTTGTCCCAACTCATTCGAAAAAACTGTAAAACAAATCGGCAGGCTACTACACCCAAAGGAAATGTGCAGAATAAGTCCGTTCAAGTACCAACCGGTACCCCTGTTCAGATGCCAAGAGAGTTCACCCCTGAACCCGATCTAGTTGACACTTCTGCACTCAGCCCAACTCATCCAGATCCAATTGACAACTATGAACTCAGCCCAGATCATAATTTTGATCCGGTTGATACTTATGAACGCAGCCCAGATGCATTCACTCCTGAATTCAGTTCAGACCATAATTCCGATAGATTTCACACCCCTGCTCAGAGTCCCGAAGAGCTCACGCATGCATCTAGTCCTTCACCACAGCCAGGACAAGGTCAAACAGTTGAAACCCACTGCGAGATTTCCTCCAGTTGGTCCTTGAAACCAATGGTGGCAAAACTAGAGAGAAAGAATAGCAGATTGAAGGAGAAGTTGCATGAGTACATTGTACTGGACAGACATATTAAAACTGAGAACGAACTCCTGAAGCTCAGGGTAACTCACCTCTTGTCAAAAATTGAAAGGTTAAAGCAGAGGAATAAGGGTATTTTCAAAAGGAACAGGCAACTTCATAGGATTGCCAGAAAGCATGTCATAATCAACATAGCCCTCAAGAAAGAAATTAGGAATCTGAAGAAGCAGGAGAGGCTACAAATGCTGGTTGCAGCCGCTGCAACCCTCTGATGGCTACCAGTTTTTGATTTTTGTTGCCTGAGGACAGGCAAGGAATTCAGTGTGGGGGCATGCTGGTCTCTGGTTTTGATCATGTTTTTTTGCCTATATTATACTCCACAGACCTCCATTTATATGCCAGTACCACCCTTTTGGCCTTGTTTTGACATAATTGACATCTCCCTACCATTCAATGGGGTTACTTAAGGTATCTTTACATTTCAAGCTATTTTTATGCACTTTGATGCTTTAAATTGATATTGGAACTAATGTCGCTTGGGTTAGGTACCACTTCTATTGTTGGAACAGGATGCCGGTACCAGGTACCAACTCGTACCCGTGGAGATACCACTGGAGCCGCTCAAGATTTTTGCGTTATGGACCGAATGGAAATAAGATTGTGAAATCATACTTATGAATGGAAATAGAAGCACCAACATTTAAACATAAGACTGTTTTCTGTTGATGACTTAAATAGGGAATGCTAAGTTTCAAGATTGTCATTAAGATTCAAGTTCTCGGAGTGAGTTTATGTTTTCTTTTCAGGATAGTCTTTAGATAGGAATTAGCTTACCTGCACATACAGTGTATCAGCTCGAAGTTTACCAACCTTGGTTTGACAATTTAGTGTTTCAGGTCATTTAAAATATTCAATTTAGCAGCCTGACATTTCCTGGAGTGCGGAGAAAAGTTGCAAGTGCCAAGGGGTTTTGTTCATTCCCAGCATGCATTGGAGCATGGTCTTTAGGAATTTTTTGATGGCTTTAACTTGTCTATTTTCTTGAGGATAGTACGGGGATGATTTTTCATGGAGAAAACCCAACTTGACATCCAACTCACTCATCATATGGTTCTGGAAGTGTGATCCATGATCGGAGATAATAGCTTGCAGGACACTAAATCGAGTTATGATGTGGTTAAAAACAAAGAGTGTTGCAGTACGACCATAATTAAGAAATGTAGGCACAACCTCAACCCATTTAGTGAAGTAATCGACGACAACGATGATATAACCGTGCCCCCTGACTGAGGTGGGATTACATTGCATAAAAGAGATGCCCAATTTTGCAAAGGGGTCAACAACAACAATGGGATGCAGTGGAGTAGGGTGGGTACGTTCTTTTTTCTGAAAGAAATGATAGGGTGGGAATATTTTGATGGCCTCGATACAATATTTGAATATAGAAGGCCAAAAATAACTTGCACGTAATATTTTCTGGGCTGTAGCCATCCTAAAAAGATGAACGCTACAAGATCCAAAGTGACAATCATTTAAAAATTGTTCAACCTCATCGTGGGTTAAACAACGTCGTAGGATAGTATCAATTCTGTGGCGGTACAAAGTGTCATTGATGATGATGTAGCATTTAAAATAATGGTGGATACGACAACGTTCATCATATGAAATGTCTTTTGTAAACGTTGGGTTTGGAGATAGAGAAGAATATCTCCGTACCAAGGGTCGAACATACTAATGAGGAACATGGATTCGTCGGGAAGATGATAATTGGGCTCAATATCCTCATCAATATAGGTAAGATCGCATATCAATTATGCAAAGACCAATGATTTTTCAGCTATTGATTTGGAAAACTCGAGATTGATTTCTTGGAGAATAACGATCCATTTGGAATATTTTCCCTCAAGGAATTGATGAGTTAAGATATGTTACATGGGGTTCGAGTCCACTATGACCATGGTAGTGCATAACATGATGTAATGGTGAAATCTGTGGACGATAATAACTGCAGCCAGAGCCAACATTTCAACATGCGAATATCAGAGCTCGAGACCAGATAGAATCTTACTCAGATAGTAGATCACATGTTTGTCACTTTTATGATCCTCTTGAACTAACACCATAAAAATAGTGGTAATAGAGTTAGCCAAATAAATGATGTAGTCTTGTGCATAATTTGGTGGGTGCAATAGAGGCATGTGTGTTAAGGCATGCTTAAGGGAATTGAAAGAGCATTGAGCAGTGTCATCCCAGATGAAAGGAGTGTCTTTCTGCAACAATCACATAAATCCTTTAGTGAGTTCAGCATAATTACAAATGAAATGACGAAGAAAGTTTGCTGTCCCTTGCAAACTTTGAAGTTGAGTCAGATTGTTTGGGGGGGGGGGGNAGAATAGATTTAACCTTTAAGGGATCCACCCTAATCCCATATTTGGATACAACGAAACCGAGGAGTCAGCCTGATTCAACAACGAAGATGCATTTTTGAGGCTTCAAACAGATGTGGTAAAACCGACATTGAAGAAGAATGGCCCATAGGTGACCAATGTGGTCTCATCGATGAGACGAATGAGCGAGTAATTCATCGAGGTAGGGTTCCAAAATATGTTTGATTTCTTGAAAGTGTACAACATGGCCCGCTGGAAGGTATCCCCAACATTTCTAAGACCAAAAGGTAGTTTGTGATAAGAGAATGTCCCCCAAGGGAAGATGAAGGTTGTTTTATGTTAATCAGTCGGTAGAATGTCAATCTGGTTGTATCTTGAGAAACCATCCATGAAATAAAAAATGACACTGCCAGCGCAATTATTGATAATTTGGTCGATGAAAGGTGTAGGGTAATTTTCTTTGGGACAAGCCTTATTAATATCCCTATAATCGACGTAAACATGAATGGTTCCTTTGTTTTTAGTGACTGGAATGATGTTACAAACCCATTCGGTCAAGGGGACGGGATAAATAAAACTAGACTTTAATAGTTTTTCAACTTCTGCCTCTATGGCCACGGTTTTCTTAGGATGAACCGAGAGAAGTTATTTTCGTACAAGTTTAATGCTTGGGTAATTTTTTATCTCATGCACAATGATCGATGGATCGATCCCTGAAATTTCTTCGTAACTCCAAGCGAAGATGTCACAGGATTCTTTGAAAAAAAAGATATAATCTTCCACTTCCTCAGGTGAATAATTGGCACCAAGATGAACATTTTCCACAATACCTTCTTTGATCGAGATGCCGATAGCAATCGTAGAAGATATGTTTCCCAAATTCCCCTCAGAGATGGTATCCTAAGTGAGTATTGGAGATTGGGGAGAATCGGAAACACCGTTAGGAAAGATAGAGTGTATATCTTTCTCAATTTCATCCAAAATAAGAAGAAAATATGAATGATGATGGTTATCATCCCAAGGTACCTATTCGATACTAAGAATTTCCATAATGGATTCGTCTGATGGAAAAATCCGGAGGATGTAATCAAAAGTAGAGGATAGGGAATCCAACCAAGATGACAACGAGTAAGCGATAGACGCCAACAGATGTTGGTTGTCTGGTGAGGGAGAGGTAGATTGGATGGCATCATATGTAGCCTTTGCGGGAATAAGTGGAATAGTGTCACCTAGTGCATCAAATTCTAAAGGTCTAGGCACAATCTAGGGATCAAATGATTTGTAGGATTGATATACCATAGTCCAGATCATATTGATTGTAGAAATATGTTGTGAAGTGGGAGGAAGCAGTGTAGGAAAGGTACCCATAAGAGAATAGTATTTTAAAATACCTATTCCTACACTTTTGTAAGTGATCTTGGAATCTCCCAAAAAAGGAATGTTGCTAGCTATGGGAGTGCGAGCGTCGGGGGTGCAACAATCTAACTAATCGATAGTTACAATTTTACCTTGATAGGGGAATTGTACACATCGAAACATTGATGAAGCGATGACAGTCATGGAATAAAACCAACTTCTTCCTAACAACAAGTTGTAATCGAGGGGATCATCGACTACCTCAACATCTACGAAGATAGTCTTACCTCCTAATTGAACAGCTGAGGACTGCAAGAGTCAATGAGGACGAAAATCTCGCCCATTGAATGCTCGTAACATAGTAGGGGATTGATTAAGACTAGGTGATTTCAACCCTTTCCATCAAGATAACGACACGAAGCATGTGGAGGCTCCCTCATCTAGGATTGTGCGATGAATATGTTGATTGTGGACAACAACATTGATCTGGAAAGAAATCTGGTGAGAGAGTCGTGACTTGAAATTATCGAGGTTAAACGTGATATTATTAGATGACTCAGGATTGATTTCTCTGATAACGGCCAATAGAGTTTTACATTGACTAGGGAAATGTTGTAGAACTTCGATATCTGACATAGAACATGGTGCTTGAGCCAAATCTTCAACGATATAGTAGTTTTGGGCAGCACATGAACTAGTATTAAAAGTTGATTTTCGAATAGTTCTCTTGGGAGGACGTAAGATAGAGTCGAAGGTAGGTTTATCAATCTGAAGTGGCCCATATTGAGGAGTAATGGTGGTGGAAGGTGGATCTGATGTAGTACCGTTAGTGACCTTTTCTTTATCAAGTTTAGCCGGAGTGTCATATGTTGTAGTATGAGTGGTTAAATCAATCCCATTAAACATATAAATGTGGGCACTTGATGAAGCTTCCTCACTAGGAGGGTGATTTGGATTTCCACCTACGAGAGGAGTAGGGTCTTGCGCAACCATGAAATGCTACTAAGGAAATGGCTGTGTCAACACATTGGGTTGGGAATTTCCTTTGAAATTTTTGGCAACTTTGTCTCGATATGGAAAGTCTCGCGTGTAATGATCGTCACCACAAATGAGACATAAAAATTTCAGTTTTCGTTGTGGTTGTTTCTTAGGAGTAGGTCACTGAGTTGGTGTTTTTGGATTTTCATTATGATTATTGTTCTTCTTTGGTTTATTTTTCATTTTCTTCTTCCCCTTGATTTTTGTGGAGAAGCAGATTGAACTACATTCACCTCATATATTTGATTCGGGGAGGTGGAGGAGAGTGAATTCGAACCGGTAGTGGGTGCAGGAATGGAGCGATTATCCGAGCTGACTGACTATGATGGAGATTGGGTTTTGAGAGTACCAATAATTCCATCTGCATGAGCTGTGGAAGATGGTTTTGATGGATCGATTGTTGTGCGGGGAACATTCGATATCAATTCATACAAAGTACCGATTGGAAATAAACCAAGTCCAGGTACTGAGCGTGAGCAATGGCTTCCTCTTCGGTGACAACACCACACATGGAAACGTCATGAGCAATTGGAGGTAAAAGCGATTTAGTGAACCATTCAACCAACATTTGGTTAGGAATGGTTTCTTTGATCAACCTTTGTCATCGTCTCCACTCATGAATGTGATCAGAGATATGTACGGAGTTAGTTTGATGAAGGGAGGTCAAGATTTTTGTACCGGTCTCTTAATGGATGGGTAATTGAAAATGCATGAGAAAATCCATTACAAGGGAGTTGAAATATTGAAAAGTATCGAGTTGGAGTTCAATGTACCATTTGGCTGCTGAACCCGTAAGTGTGCACTAGAAAAGACGTAACCATATAGAATCATCCATAAGTGAGTTTTATGAACACCATAGATGAAATTTCATAATGTGGTTGTTAGGGTCTTCGCCAGGTTTACTGTCAAATTTTAGGATGTCAGAAGGTAACTTAGCAAGAATTACTGGCCAGAAAGGAAAGTGTAATATGGGATCATTTGCAAACCATGATAAATCTAGTAGATCTAGTGTGGCTAGGAATGGTAGTTGTTAGTTGACCTGAGGATGATACAGGTGTGGCATGGGGA
This sequence comes from Picea sitchensis, assembly GCA_010110895.2. Classification (NCBI taxonomy): domain Eukaryota; kingdom Viridiplantae; phylum Streptophyta; class Pinopsida; order Pinales; family Pinaceae; genus Picea; species Picea sitchensis. The sequence continues at coordinate 107,460 of SNQJ01S0025187.1, forward strand.
CACTAGTAGGGTCATAAACTGGTTGAGATGGATAGTTGTAGCCAGTAGGACCTACCATGCACTGTTTTTGTTGGCCAGTATAGATAGGATTCATCTATTGAGGAACGTTCATGAAAGGAGAAGAGAAACCCATTTATCTCTAGGGAGGATAAACATCATAGCCTGTGGGAGGATAGGTTGTTTTATTATACTAAGGTGGATAAATAGTTTTCCCTTGAGGGGAGTAAACAGTTTTTCCTTGAGGAGGGTAAAAATTTGGCGCTTGGGGAGAATAAGATCGTTGTCCTTGAGGACCCCAAGTGGGATTCGGGACCCCGGGTAAAGGCTGTACATAATTTAATCTAGAAGGATTAGGATTCAATATTCCTCCATTTGGGTTGGGGTATAATGAACCTCCTTGATAAGGTTGATGAAACATACATCCTTGGGGTGGTCCCAAGGATTGTGGAGGGTTTCCAGTAAAAGAAGGTTGTCCCCCTACCATGGATTGGGTGACAACTGGGGTTTTACCAATAAAGGGGGGTTTCCCCCCCAGTGGATATGTGTAAGGACGGATGTCCCCCGGGAGGGATGGGTCCACTAGATGATGGTTTACCCCCAGTCCAGACTTATCCCATAGTTGAGTGTGCATGTATGGTAGGGTTCTGCATTATGTGATGCACAGGTGTCCCAACAGGGTTTTGTGGAATATAAGGAGTTGTAGGTTGAAGAGGTGGTGTGGTAGGAGTAACTTTCAAATTACCTTATATATGACTAGGAAATACAACTCCAGTTTTACTTTGAACTTGTACTGACATGGAAGCAAGATTTACTACTTTTTCGATGGGACGGTCAATAGTCTGATCAGACGGTCCTGCCTCGGCACCAACAGAGGTAAGAGGGTCAAAAGGTGGTTGACTAAAATTGAATTTTCCGTAAAGGTCACGTCCCGATGGAGTTCTCCATATAGAATGAACATGAGTTTGTTTCGGATTGATCATGTCAGTAGGATGAACATGAGTCATGTACTTGTCATTAAAATCTGTTTGTGTGGATTCAATTTGTGTCTCAGTGTATGGCCTTGAAGGCAAACGAGGGTAATATTATTCTATAATGTTACTTGATGAGTCCAATCAGAGAAGGAGTGGGTAGAGATGAACTTGTGACACAAGGTTAATAGGAATAATGGAATTTTCCTTAACTGTAACTAAGGCTCTCTCAGGATTTTCTAACAAAGGAGTAGTAGCGCTCCTAGAATCCGAATGATTCTCAACCTCTTCACGCTAAAATATTCAGGTGAATTAGGAAGTAAGGGTTCGTATCCTTATGGAGGCATCCCTTGCATCCAACGTGGTATACAAAGACATTTATTGTCTACAGTCTCAATTTTGAAAGACAATTAAGTAAATAAACAACACTTGCTAAGAATCTAGAAAAACCAACAAGCAAACAATACCTTCTCTCAATGAACGTACTAGTTGGTGATGAAATCCAACATCACGTGATCAAATTGAGAAGGGGATAGGATATGAGCAGGTGGATTAGTTATATTGGTGACCTGCTTAATATACTTACACCTTGGTGCAATCTTCCTTGTGGTTTTACCCGTGGGTTACCCTCCAAGGAGACTGAGTGATTTTGACCAACGTCTGTTCCAAGTACAACAATGACTTTCCTTCATCCTCACCTCGTGTAAGGACCCTAAATATTATGGCTACTAAGGACACCAAATCGTATTCAACCTCTGGGTGGGCACAATTGACAGTTGAGTCTAAACGTATGGGCAGGATATCAAGTATGAAATCCTTAGAGAACTAATGACAAGTGGACCGGTAAAACTCTAGAGGACCCCGAACAGATTCAAAATTTACAAAGTACCGAGACCAAATGAAGACATTTGAACCTCAAGAAGAACCCCAAATATATGATCTGACTACTACGAATGGTTAAGCCTCAGAGGGATAATATTCATTGCTCTCCTGAACACAACCTCATGTGTAACCCCTGTGTGAGAGGGGGATCCCAGCTATGCTTATATGAAAATTGGATTTACTCTCCCTATCACAAGATTCCAAGTTTGTCTTGAATTCTTTGGAGATTTATTCTCACAACCTATTCCAAAGCGCTAGTCCTAGTCTATTGTTGGTGTAAAGAGATTAAAAATGAAAGAGTTTCTAGATTGATTTTTTAATTATCGTTGATTTTAATGGATTTTATTTACACCGAGGTGAATGAGAGTGAATTTAATGATGTTGTGACTTGAATCCAAAAGAAGTAAAATAATGATAAGAAAATGTTTATTTCGATGAACTTCTATTTACGGGAAGGAGAATAGTTTCTTTCTTTCACTACCAAACACAAGAATGCAAAAATTTCATGCAATTTGTTGTCAACAAGAATCTAATTAAGTGCTAAATTATAAAGCAATCCTTTCCGGTTTCCAAAAAAAACAATTGTAAAAAGTATCCTTTCATTTGATTGTAAATGTGAATTGAATGATTCATTTAATGCTTCTTGTTTCAATAATAAAAAGATTTTTCACTATTGTGACATTGGAAAATGGGAAGCAAAATCACATAAACAAAAGACACTCTCACAATAGCCAATAAGAGACAGAAAAAACAACCTAATGATCCAAAGAAAAACACCCAAAACAACAAAACACACTTAAGAAATCTTCTGGAAAAGTATGAAGGTGAGAGATGAATTAAAATAGTAAATATATCTACGAGTTTCCTTACAACAATCTTTAATCAATCAGATGAACGAAAAAACAATAAAATAAACACAAATTTGAAGAAAAAAGGTTGATTTTACGACAAGGAAATACCATAAAATCCAATCAAAGATAAAAAATTTAAAAGAAGCAAGTTGCAAACCCGACATAAGACATAAATAGATAGAACATGATCTGAGTTAGAGAGAAATACCAAAGAACTACACCCAGGAAAAAGACAATCAACAATTTTTCAAGGTGAGGAAAAATCGTCGCTCTGGCTATAATAGCACTAGAGCACTACAATGCTCCCTAACACACTATGGGGGAACGTCGACCATGAAACATACACTTTGAATGTAACTAGAGAGGGCGCAGGTTCTGAGAAAACTTGGGAACAACCCAAAAAATTCAAAAACTCAGGAAATTCAATCACAACGACTTTGTGAGAAAACTTTGACAAAGACAACAGATGTATGGATGGATAAAATCAGAAAATGGGATCTGAAGATGGCCAAAAAGAAATGACAAACCAAGGAAAGAAACCAAAACTGAAGGCTTCTCTCCCTAGTGGAGTCGCCAATTTCTGTTATAGGAAAATTCCCTTGCGGATAAGTGAATATCCTCTTGGATTCTAGACCCCTACTACCAAGACAAAAAGATGCAAATGGACACTAACATCCCTTTAAATATAGTTAATATAATCAAAATAAAGGGAGGAATAAAGTATGATGTACCTTGTTTCGAAGCTTGTCCTTTCTTAATCCAATCTGAACTTGATCTCCAAGATCATTGGCATGACACGATACCTGCAATGCAATGGACAACGAAGAAAACAATGACTTCCTACTCTACCAATATTATTTTAAACCCAATTCATCCATAATAGACTAGCATATGCAATAATACACAAATTTTAAGGAAATAGGCCAAGCATATATTAATGAGAACATTAAAAAGACACTTACAATCTATATCTGTAGTTGCATCAACCTCTCCAACTCCTCCTCATCCAACCCCTTGCTCGAAAGATCCACGATCAGAATGAAAATAATTTTGTTGATTATTCTCCTCCTCTTCACCATGAGAATGCCTCCCTTTATAGGCTTTGAGCGGCTCGACCACCTTGGTTATATTTGGGATAAGATGAGGATATGACTCCATCAGTTGTGGCATTTCCCTTAGATGCAACCTAAAGCTTAGATTTGAGCCAAACCAACTCGAATCATTTCTAGTTGTCCTTAGAGAAAACGAGGATTTCTTCCCATTATTTTCTCAACCAATCGACGCTCCTTCAAAATGGGAAACAGAGTGTTGCAACGCTCCCTTCTATATGGAAAGAGAGCGCTAGCGCTCCCTGCATATGAGCATGAGAGCATTGATTTTCCAAAAATTCATCAAGATGACCAATTCTCAAGGAAAAACATTTTGTTTATTCTGTCAAATGATGTGGTTTCTCCATCCAACATGTTCTATATTATATATCAAGTGTTTCCATGGTGTTGTTTGCAATGCGACATATGTAGAATGAAAATGCGACATTTACGACACTTGTGAAAAAAGTGTTGTATTATCCCTAGGCCGAACCTAGTTGTAAATGTAAATGAAAATGTACTTAAGCTGGTGAATTGTTTGATATCATTTTTGTATGCACCTTTCATAGCATAGTGTGTGCATGTACTGCGCAGTAAAATGTTGAAGTGTGCACATTCTAGGATACGGCGCACAACAACTTAAGTGCACGTGATGTTGAGGCCAGAGAGCCTTTGTGTATATGATGTGTTTTATAGGCTTGTGAGCTAGTTATTATAATCTAGGATGCTTATGTTTTGAATTAGGCCAAAGAGCCTAGATGTTAAAGGCCAGTGTGCCTATTTTTGTATATGCCTCATCATTAATATAAAATGCATCGCTGCATGTAGACCGACCATGATAAAATAGTACGGGGGACTAAACTCCACTAGTTAGCGAAAGGGTGGGGGATAAAAGTTAAGAAAGGGATAAGCTAGGGAGCTTAAGCCAAAAAGGAATATTACATTAATATTTATTTAATTTATAAAGTATGGATAATTATTTTATCCTAAGTCCTAAGGTTGAGGACAAGTGGGCTAAAGTAGCTCCCAACATGACAAGTGTCAAGTTGGGGACATGCATACATATTTTTTGGACTTAGTTCATTTTCCCATTCATTCCTTCCATCATTCAATCATCCATTGATTCATAACATGAGAATTCACTCACTCATCCAAACAACGATAGACCCATGGTTCTTCCAAGAGCACACCAACAAATCCCTAGCTACTAGCCGTTTCGAGAAGACCTGCGAAGCAGATGCAGTCTCACCTGAAACAGCTAGGAGGGGGGTTGCAAGACAGAGATGTCTACAACCAGGGGGATGTCAAGTGGATCAACTTAATATGCATCTGAAATTCATCAAGATAGATCTATCATGTGCAACTATAGATATGATATAACAAAACAATGAAAATAACAATATAACAACGACAAAGATCAAAGCAAAAATCACACACAATGCAAGATATACGTGGTTCACCCTCTCTCTAGGGTATGTCCACAGAACTGTGCTTATGATTTATTAAGGTAAATCATACAGTTCTTGTTTGAGCTCTCAGCTAGCAGATCTTATTTCTTCTCTCTCTCTTCCTCTCCCCCTTCCTGCACACCCAGCTGTAGGATTTGATCTTCGCACCCAGCTGAAGATATTACAATACCAGAAGTCTCCCTCTCTCAACACTTCTCTCTCTCCATACAATAATCTCTCACACAACAATAGAGCTAGAACAACAATGGCATACCAATACCCAATGACTAACCCGACCTAGGTCCTCTCGACCTTTATTTATATCTTACAATACCACAACGATAGCCTTAGGCCAAAACCTAGGTGGAAAAACCCTAAATACCAAAAACCTAGGTGTCTAAAACCCAAGGTCAACTTGACTCACTTTTTCCAGGCTTCGCCAGCCTGTTCTTCCTTCCTTCTTGCGTGGTGCTCTAAAGCATCCAACAGTGGATTTTTCCGCTTGCTGAGTTGTCCTTGATCCATCTTACTTGCTGATATGTCATCCTCAATCTCCTCATCCAATGTCTTGGGTTTCCGCACTTCGCTCCATATTTTATTCTCTTCTGCTCACTCCGACCGAGTGACAGTCATTGTGTCTCCCGCGAAGCCCTCTTTTTACATTTTCTTCCTTGTTCCTCTCTCCCTTCCATAACCAAGGGCCAAAAGGCCCCCAACACTCACCTGTGACTCGTCCCAAGGCACTTCAGATCTGATCCTTCTGTTTAGCTTCAACTTTGGACTGCACAGTGCAACCCTTTCTTTCTTCTTTATGCCTCCTTTCCCTCCTTGTGCAGACTGTCTTTTCTGTCTTTGGTACCTAGTTTCAACTGCACCTGGTACCTGGACCCTTGTCCTCATGTTTTTACTTAGAGCTATGAGGTAGCTGGTTGTCATAATACAATTTCAGTCGAATCCCATTCACCAATCCTTCCTTCCATTCTCCATTCAATTTCTTCAATTGTGCAACTCCTCCTTCTGTAACATAGGCGATCTCATATGGTCCAAGCCAATGCGTTATGAACTTCCTAGGGTGTTTTATAAACTTACTATCATACATCAGCACTAAGTCACCTTGCTTGAATGCCTTCTTCTTGATGTGTCTGTCATGATATGCCTTCTCTCGTTCCTTCTGAACTTGCTGATGGAACCCAACAATGAATCTGTCTTCTTCTAGTTCAACCAACTGTGCAAGCCACTTGTGAACAATGCCAATGTCATCCATGTCTGTAAACACAACAATTCTTAATCTTCGGACCAAATATTCCATCAGGACAACAACTTCAAGACCGTAAACCAACTTAAAAGGGGTCTGCATTGTTAATTTCTTGCAAGTGGTTCTATAGGCCCAGAGTACTGCAAGTACACTTAAATCCCAGTCATCCCTATTCACACTACAAATTTTTGTCAATGCTGTCTCCAAAATCTTGTTGAATGCTTCGACTATTCCATTTTCTTGTGGATGGTAGGGTGTACTCTTCTGATGGTGGACTGCAAATTCTTCAGTCAAGGCTTCCACTGTCTTATTGATGAAATGTGTTCCTTTATCACTCATAAGGATCTTGGGGAATCCAAATCTGGTTATTATTTCATCAAATATAAACTGTGCAGCTTTGGTTGCACTGCAGTCCTTGACTTCTCTGGCTTTGACCCATCTGGTTAAGTATTCGGTCGTAGTAATAATGTACCTTGCTCCTGTGCACTTTCCTGGTGGGTTTATAGGTCCCACAAAGTCGATGGCCCATTTTTCAAATGATTGTAGGGGCATCTGCGGCGCTAATGGAATTTCATCTCTTCGAGATGGTTTTCCAACTCCCTGGCATGCATCACATGCTCTGGCATAATCTTTAGCATCTGTGTGTAAGGTAGGCCACCAAAGGCCAGCTCGCAGAACCTTTTTCACTGTTTCTTTTCCTACATAATGTCCTCTTGTGATGCCTTCATGATCTTCTACGAGGATCAGTGGGCGCACTGCCTCCGTCACACATCTCCTTAGTTTCTCATCAGGTCCCATCTTGTATAGATGACCAACGATCAGTGAAAAGTCAATAGAACACACCACTAGTTGTTTCTACTAGGGAATTGTATACTCACTTGGTGCCATTCCTGTTGATAGGAACTGGACAATGTCTACAAAGTGGTCATCAATCTTGCTAATGGTGAGCAGGTGAGCATTCAGGAGTGTATCCTCTAAGATGGTGGGTTCTTCGCCATGTTCCATCCTTGACAAGTGGTCAGGGCCCTTGTTCATTCTTCATGGTTTAACTATAATTTCAAAGTCATATTCTTGAAACAACAGAATCCATATGCATATTCTCCCCCCCAACACTGGCTTGTTGACTAGGTACTTTAGCGCGGAGTGATCTGTGAACATTTTAAAGTGTCCTCCCAACAAGTAGTGGCGAAAATTTTGTAGCGCGTACACCATGGCTAATCCTTCTCTCTCTATGGTGGTGTAATTAATTTCAGATGTAGATAGCTTCCTACTAGTAAAATATAATGGGTGGTCGATATCCCCTTCTCCAGGTTGTGCCAGTACTACTCCCAATGCAATAGAAGACACATCGACATGTACATGAAACTCCTTGTTCCAATCTAGAAAAACCAAAATGGCCGTAGTGACCATCTTCTGTTTCAGTGTGTCGAAGCTCTACTAGCATTCGTCTATCCATCCAAATTGACAGTCCTTCAAAAGCTTCTCCATCGGTGCTGTGATTTGGGCATAGCCTTTAATAAATTTTCTGTAATAACTAGTATGTCCTAGCGCAGTGCACAGTTGTTTGACTGAAGTAGGTGGTGGCAAATCAACTATAATTTGAATTTTTGATGGATCAACAAGCAATCCTTGCTTGCATACAATATGGCCTAATAGCACTCCAAATGATGAGAAGAAGATGCACTTCTTCATATTTAAAGCAATTTGACACTGCCTGCATTTATCTAGCATTAGCCTTAGACATTCAATATGGTTTTTCAACAAACTAAACACAGTCTAGTCATCAAAATATGCTTCTAAAAATTTATGCAGAAATTCTTTGAACGCTTCGACCACCACCCTGGAAAAGTTGGTTGGGGAATTCTTTAGTCCAAATGGCATTACTGTATATTGGTAGGATCCCCATTCAGTGGCAAACGTGGTCTTTTGGTGGTCCTCCTTGGCAATCTAGATTTGATGGTATCCTGAAAATCCATCTGTAAAAGAATAAACCTCATGGCCTCCTACATTGTCTAATACTTCATCAGTGAATGGTGTAGGGAAAGGGTCATGCAAACAGGAATCATTCAATTTCCTGAGGTCCACACATATCCTGATTTCTTCTGTCTTCTTGTCTTGTTCTACCATAGGGTAGATCCACTCCAACTCTTCGACAGGTTCAATAATCCCTTCTTCCAACATTCTGTCGAGCTCAATCTTTACTTTTTCCTTGTATTTTGGGTTCAATCTATAGGGTCTTTTATTGACTGGCTTTGCATTTGGTTTCAAAGGTATTCTCATCTCTCCCATAGGTCCTTTGATACCCTTCATATTAGTGAACTTGGTCGGGAACAAGTCCTGATATTCGTGCAACAACTCTGTAATCTTATCAATGGTAGAAACATCCTAGTAATCTCTGACATTGGGAAGCTTCGATGTCTCTTTTGTTCCAATGTTGACATTTTTTATCTTGATGGGATGCTCAATAAATGGTATCTCAACTCCTGGTACTTCCACATCTCTTTGGCCTTTTGTCTCAATGATGTTTACCTTCCTGGGATCATCATCGTTGTCGGCATTGATGTTGTAGCAACTCTGCAATTTTTGGAGAGGCGCAATCTGTTCGTCCTCTTCCTGTTCCATAGGGAGGCTAGATGTCTCTTCGAATACCTTCTGTCTCACAATCTGTAATGCTTGGTCTACTGAAGAATATTCACTTTCAAATAAAAAGTGGTTACAAAATTCTGAATCATACCTGCCCAATCTGTAGTGATGAGGCGCAGCTCTGCTTGAAGGTACCAGTTGATAGGGGTCGTTTCCAGCGTGTTAATGAATATGTGCACCCATTGTTCTTGAGGGATGTCACTCCAGGCCTCTTTGAAGCTTCACACATGGTCCTTTGGGAAGCTTCGACCTGTGTACCTTACTTCGCATCCTTTGACTTATGTCGAGAACCACACTGTCATCAAAGTTCGACATTGTGCCTAGTTGGTAATATTTCTTTTATGCGTTCCCCACCATCTTGCTGGTGTGGCTTTCATGGCCTCATCCATTTCCAACAACCTCTGTTGTGTTGGTACATTTTTTTCAAAATCTGATAGGAAGGATTCTAAAGGATTCAACCCATAAAATGTAGGTAAGTTACTCATTGTTGTGCCGATCCAACAAACTTCTCTGGTTAATATGGCACATCTTCTGGTAGATACTTCATACATATGGTTCTGCCAGTTCTCCAATTCTTCTTTTGAATCTAATGAACACACATTGTCACTTCACCAGCTCAGATTCCCATCAGCGGTAGGGTTGATGTAATCATGTTGTCTGGTTTTTAGTTTATAGATGTTTTCCAACTCGTATGCATGGTCTTCTTCTCTGATAGGCTCTGTGTATCAAGGACCCTCATCTGGATCTAAAGGTGCAATGACATGAAGGATGTATCTTTCGAATGTCATACACCTTTTCTTTAGATAAACAACAATGGAATTGTTGAATGCCCAATCGATTCCTAACAATGCAGGGTAAGGGAAGTTGTCATCAACAATTTCAATTACCTCAAAATCTACAAAAGTTCTAACTCCGTCAATGTCCATAGGGACATGTTCCAACCATCCAAATGGGTTGACAGCTTGCTGATTAGCCATGCGAAGCCTAATAGGGGAATAGATCAACTTCATTTTTCCCATTAGTGCCTAGGTTTGCTTCGTCATGACATTGAGCTCCAACCCTAAGTCGAGGACCACATAGTCTATATCATACTCTCCAATCTGAGCATTCAAGTGTAATTCTTTATTTGTCCTTCTCTTCTTACCAATTTGGTGTACTTCCCTATTCAGTGAGGGATCTATATTTCCTAACTCATACTACTTAACCAGATTTTGCAGTTCTTTTATAGCTTTCCCATCTTTAAGCAGTTCTATAAACATATATCTGAAACTAACAAGTTTACTTACCTCTTTTCCCTCTTTGGGCAAGGAAGACTGATTGAATGCGTACGACATTCCATATTCTCTTATATCTGGTTGTGTTTTTGAAGAAGACCCTTGGTCTACTTTGAATTATTTCCTTGCTTCTTCAAAGATTTTCCTTTCTTTCTTCGCGTCAAATGCTTGAGTCCTCTCCGCAGCTTTCCTGATACTTGAGTCTTCTGCAATCTTTCCTAGGGTTACTCTATCCTCTCCTGTAACAGTGCCTCCTTGAGTAATAACAGTGACTCTAGGATCTTCTCCATGATGTTCAACATATATTAATTGTACTTGTGGGTTTTGCTGAGGTCCTCATCTCTCCTGAAGCTTCTCTAGCGGTACAGGATAGTCCTTAATGACGTTCTCGAAGGAGTTGCAATAAATGCAAGTGGTACAAGGGTTATGACAGTCCCTTTCTAGATGTCCTAGTTGTGCACAATTATAACATATTATTTGTCCTCAGCCTTGGCCCATACCCCCTCCTCATCCTCATCCTCTGAATCCACCGCGAAGATTGAAGTTTCCTCTTCTCGAGGAGTTATACTATGCATTGTTTCCTTCTTGATGTACTTCACCTGGGATCTTGTATATGTCTCTTGATCTTTCATGCATGAGATCATAAGTTCTGCAATCTCTGTCATCATGCCCTACTGACTTATAGAATGTGCAATGCAATTTTGTGGGTGCCTGGACGTATTTTTGCATGTAATATCACTCACTAGGGCGATGTCGAATTCTGCATACTTCGCACTAGGGTAATGTGACTTGCTTCAAAGGGATCAAAGCTCTGGAAGCCAGATATTCATGAAACAAGGGACAATGCTCCTTGTCATGGCCTTATGATTTTCATCTGATACACCGGATGTCTTTCCTTTTGTCTTTTCCCTTATCCTTTTTCGTGTCCTCAACCTGCAAAGACAAACTAGTTAATTGACTCATGATTTGGCTCATACCTGAGATGGATTCTCCCATGGGGGTTGATTCGAGCTTCATGGTGATATCCAATGCTTCTGCTTGTGAAGAAATCTTCTGCTGCATCAATGGAACTCTGATATGTGGTAAAAGAGCAGTGATAAACCATTCTTTGTTATGCTCGTCCAGGATCTTGAAGGTCAATCGACCTGTTAGGGTCTTGAATCTCTGATCAAACTCCCAAATAGGTTCGGCTACCTTTTTATTGATCTCGTTCAGATTTGTAATACATTGTGATTCTGACTTAGGTTTTTTAAACTCTGCAATCAGTGCGTTCTTTATCTCATTCAGTGGCTTAGGTTGCACAAGTCCTTGGACAAGCTTCATGTACCAGCTCAGCGCGTGATCCCTTAGTGTAGTGCTAAACTGGTTTCTTTTAACAGCTTCATCGATGATGTTTTTAATGTTCCATACGGCCTCACACAGGAACTAGTGATGATCAGGGTCTTCAGATCCATCTCCTCTAAAGACAGGGAGCATCATCTCATATTCCATGGGGTTGCCTAGGTTTCCTGTCTGAGTAGATGTTGAACTACTAGTAATAGTACTCTACAGACTCTGGTGATTCAGAATATTCTGATTACTTAACGTTTCTGAAACAACAAGAGGATTGATATTACTTACTTCAGTAGCCTACATAGTTCCTGAGGTTTTTGGCTCATTTTGGCGAAGTTCTCCAACTTCTTCTTCTCCTGCCCTAGTGGGTTTTGAGTGCTCTTCCTCTATCAGATCTGCCTCTTCTCCACTGTAGAAACCCTCTTCCCCATAGTTTTTCTTAAACAAGTTCTCAAGGTGGACCCCTCTGAATACTCTTCCACTGTGCATATGTCCAACTTCTGTGTCATTGTCATTGTCTGAATTTTTGAACATTATCCTTTTTAGATCCAGCCAGTCTACTATATATTCAAGATGTGGTTTTCATGCAAGAGCATCTTGATTCTTAACTTTAGAAAATGCAAGAACCTTCCTCTGGGTTCTTTGAAAAAGTATCTCTTGGCTTGGCTATAAGATTCTACTCTATCAACAATGAGCTCTGTGATATACCCTCAGATGGTACTATCAAACCAGTGTTATACGACTTAGGATAAGGCATTATCAACTCTCTTGAACTTCTGGATCAGCACTGATGTCCAAACCACAAGAGATCTAGATCTAATCTCGAGCTGTGTATCAGCTAACCTAGCCAACCACTTATGTAGCTCCTGATGGATTCCTCCAAAGAAGATCCTATGAATGTCGGTGAAGATGTATATTTGTAGCCAATCTTCAGTACTCAGCTTAGGGTTCTTGTTCTGGGCTTCAACGAAGTCCCTCTCTTGGTCCTCTATCCACTTTTGAATCTTTGTCTTCGATGGGAAACACCTTGAAATTCCCTTACACAGATTCTGGTCCCGACAACGGAACCATTTGTTGGCACAAGGGTAGACCTGGGGTTCTTCCAAGAGTGCACCAACAAATCCCTAGCTACCGGCCCTTTCGGCAACACCTGCGAAGCAGATGCAGTCTCACCTGAAGCAACTAAGAGGGGGGTTGTAGGACAAAGATGTCTACAACCAGGGGACTATCAAGTGGATCAACTCAATATGCATCTAACATTAATCAAGCTAGATCTATCCTATGCAGCTATAGATCTTATCTAACACAACAATGAAAATAATAGTATAACAGTGACAGAGATCAAACCAACAATCACACACAACGTAAGATATACGTGGTTCATGTTGGTTGTGGAGCCTGATCATGTTCCTAATTCAGAGGTCCTTTCTTTCAGTCGTGTTTATACCCCATGAAGACATTACACCCCAGAAGTATGTACACTCTTCCACACGGGGGAGTGTAGAGGGGGGTACCCCCTCTGCGGGGTCTAGGGGGCCTATACCTCCGGTTGGGGGGTTCGGGGGCGAAGCCCTTGAAGGAAAAATTGCCTTGTAAATGTATATTGTAATTTCATTATAAATCTGGACCGTTCATTATAAGGTCACAGATCTAACGGTAGAAATTATGTTAGGGTTTTTTCCCTAGAAGGCAACCCACTGTTATGAGGGAAATGTGTTGCGGCTATGCATTATGGCGAGTATTGTATTCTAAGAGAGGAGACTATGAGATAAAGAGGAGGAAGTTACAGTGGGTTTTGTTGTAGGTTGTATCCCTTAATTTGTTGGATAATAATAAAGGAAGGACCTGGCAATTTCTCTGGTGGACGTAGCCCACGCTGGGTGAACCACACAAATCTATGTCTCTCTTGTATTATGTATCTTCTATGTTTTGTTTCCGCATTTGTTTTATTTTATTGCTCCATGGTCCTGTTTTTCTAACAACTGGTATCAAAGCGAAAGGTAACTCGTAGGAAAAGAGGGTTCCTGGTTCGAGTGGGAGCAATGTCGGAAGATGGAAAGTTTAGGGT
>SNQJ01S0025187.1:133558-145870 GCA_010110895.2 Picea sitchensis
ATATAAATTCATAATGTTATTTACATTTATCGACCTTCTTCATAAGGTCCCTTCACATCATACGTTCACATTTTCATCATGCTTTAGCATGGTAATTCATGTATTAGGATCAATTACAGATTTGGGGGAAACAAGGTGTTACATTTATACTCTCCAAGTAGCTTCCTTAGAAGCATATTCTAGGTCACTTTGCCACTTTCCTTATTTTAGGGTTAACCCACTTCTAATTTCTCCATTAAATTTATTATTTAAATAATTTCTTTTGTATTCACTTTGAATTATAGTACACTCATCACTTCACTTTATTGTTTACCTTCTAAAAACTCTTAAACCACTTTGACTACTTTGACCTTTTGGGGCTTCTAGATGACATATGAGGGTCCTCCAACTTCTTAAGGCCATAACTCTCAAACCGTGAGGAGTTATGTGATGTTCCACATACCACCTGAAATGGAATGACATGTACTATACATATAGAATAGTATTACCTTCAAATATATCAAAAATCATACCGTTATCCATCAAACAAACTTGGGTCCATTACCCAAACCTAAGTTCTCCAACTTCCCATGGTCATAACTCTCTAACTGTGAGGAGTTATGTGATGTTCCACATACCACCGGAAATGGAATGGAAAGAACTATCCATCTAGGATATTTTCCCTAAAAAATTAAATATTCTTCATATCATTATTCCATAATTAGGAATCAATTCTTTTACTCCGCAAAGCGTCTTCCCATGAGGGATTTCACCATAAGGAGACCGCTTTGGAGTTCATCCATATTTACTTCTTATAAACCATGAAAAGACAATAATGAGTCATCTTTACATCAAACAATCTTGGGTCCATTACCCAAACCTTTGTGTTGTGGGGATTTCTTCAAGGGTTGACATCAATGACAACTAACCTTAATCAATACCCATCTTACTGCGTGGTCTATTCTTGCACATATTCTTGTGGATACTTCGTGTAGCCTTTGTTGCCAGTTCTCTAAGATTGTATCTGAGTCTATTTCACATGAAGCAACGCTCCACGAACTGAGTATCCCATATTCATTTGGGTTTACATAATCCTCACCACACGCAGTTGTTCTTTATAACTGGCCGATTTCCTCTAAGTCTAGGCAAGTAGGTTCTACAAACCTCTCCCATTCTGATGGGTCCAAAGGCGCGATGAGCCTATATTCTCCTGATTCAAATGTCATTTTCCTAGTCTTCAAGTTGATTATGGCCTGGTTGTCAAATGCCCAATCTAGACCAAGCAATGTTGGGTAAGGTGTTGTGTTGTCCACTATTTCAATGACTTCAAAATCTGCTTTAGTGCATACTCCATATAGGTCGACTGTCACTCCTTTCAGTCTACCGATTGGTAGGACTCTATGTTGGTTTGCCAGTTTCAATTGAACAGGTGAATATCCTAATGTTGGCTCTTCCATGCATTGCCATGTCTTCTTTGGTAATACATTAACTTCAGATCCTAGATCCAGTATGATGTCTCCCATATTGAAATCTCTGATGTTAGCATTCAGTCTAAACTCCCTACATGTTCTTCTTCTTGTGTGTAGGTGATTGACTGTTTTTGGTTCTAGTTTTCCTTCCATCTCGATGCTACATTTTTCTAGTATGTTTTGCAATATTTTCACAAATGATGGATCACTTAATACTTTTACACATGATTGCAAAAATCCTTTGATTATACTTACTTGTCCCTTGGGTTGCATCTCGTTGGTATGGTCCAATAATGGAGGCATCTCATACCCTGGTTCTTCCTTGTTTTGTTGTGTAGTTGAAGTCATCGCAATATCTTCCTTCTGGAATTCTTGTCGGGCTTGCTTAAATATCTCCTTTTCCTTTTGCGCGTCAAACTGCTTCCTTGGTTCGACGTTATTTTTCACCCATTGATTTTGTGTTGTCTCTTGTCGAACAATGTCGTCCCCTGTTTTAGCTCCTCCATGAGTAACTGTATTGATGTTTCGTCCTTCATCCCTTGCTTCAACTAAAATCCACTGAACAATTTGGTTGTTTTAGTTCCTCTTTTCCTGGATCTTTACTAATAGTGTTGGACACTCCTCTGTATCATGGTCCGATGCGCGACAGTACATACAAGTTGTTGGTGGAAGCGGACATTCTCTTGCATAATGTCTTGGTTGTTGACAATTATGACATACCACTGGTCCTCTACCTCGTCCTCCACCTCTGTAGCCTACTCAATATCCTCTCGATGCATTATACTGAGGTGCCTTATTGTACTGCGCGGTATTGTACTGAGGTTGTGTTGTGTTGTGCTGCGGTTGTGCATTATTGTATGGTTGTTGTGTAGTATTATACTATTGTTGTGCAGTGTTGTATGGAGTTGGAACTTGATTAAACTGTGGTGCGGCTTTCCCAGTCATCATTTCGGCCTGCACGCTATATGCATCTACTGTCCTTTATCGCATCATCTCCATAGCTCTACAATCTTTGTCGTCGTGGCCCACTGACTTACAAAAGGTGCAATATAAACTCTTTGGGACTCTCTAGTATTTCTACATCATCGTGTAGTGATAAGGGTCGTGACCCGGTTTCTTGCAAATTTCGCACCATAGTCCTCTTGTTGGTAATGGATTTGGCATTCCTGCTGCCATATACTGCGCGAATGTTGGAAATTCGTTCTTGTGGTTTCCTTTCATCCTGCATGTGGTACACCAAAAGACTTCTCATTTGTCCTTGTTCTTTTTTTGGTTCAGCTGAAATGTTAGATTCTTCAATTCCTCCTTCAGTTCTTCGATAGATGGGTATGTCTGCTGATAATTGCTTTCTTCCAGTTGCAAGGTTTCCTGCAGAGCCTCTGCTTGCATCTGGAACTTTTGTTGTCATAATGGATATTTTAAGTGTGGGAGTAGTGAATTGACAAACAAGTGTTGATGTTGCATATCTGTCATGAGATATTTTAACTTTCCCTTCAGTCGCTTGAATCTATGGTCAATCTCCCATATGGAATCTCTTGGTTTCTGTCGGATTTCTATCATCTCATTCATGTATTGATCCTCTGTGATCGGCTTTTGGAACTCATTTATCAATAACTTCTTAATGTCTGTCAGTTTCCTTGTCATCCCAGGTGCACTATTTATGTCTAGACTCATGTACCAGTCTAGTGCACGGTCTCTTAGCGTAATTGCTAGCTGCACAAGTTTGTTATCTTCATCAGTGATCTGTTTCACTTCCCAGATATTTGCACAAATGAACAAATGTTTCTCAGGGTCTTTTGTTGCTTCTTCTCGAAATTCTGGCAACCTGATGGTGGGATCGTGTCCTGCCATTCTGAATGCCAAACTACTACCTCCACGTGGTGTATATAATTGACTAGTGATGCCCAAAATGGCTCCTCCAGTTGTTGTTCCTTGTGTATATGTACTTCCTATTGTTTGACTGCTTCTAAACTTTGGTTGTCTAAATGGTGGTGTTCTCATTGGTTTATTAGTCGCACATGCATTTATGGGTTCCACACTAACATTAATATGGATAGAATTGCTACCTTCTCTTCCCACTCTTGGACCTCTCGTCTTCCTCTCGTATGTTGCACGTAGGATTTCCTCAATCTGATCCACAGCCTGGATATCCTATACCTCTTCCTCATCACTCGCCAAGCCTTCCCTCACAACTACGGATCTCTTCTTGCTATTAGCCTTGTATTGGTAGGGTACTCTGCTACGCATCTTTCTAGTTGTCGCCATGATCTACTTGATCTGGTCTTCATCCATCATGATTGGTTCCAAGGTTTCCTCCTTCTTTCCCTTATCCTTTTCTCCTTCCATTTCTCCTCTTTTTGTGAGTGCTTCCCCCCTTCCCCCATCCACATAGGGAAGTTTAGTTGTCTGATTCCATTGTCATTACACCTTTGTTATACAACAGTATCTTAATAGAAGTATACAGTGATCAAATGTACCTTTCTTGGGGTCCTCCTATAAATTCTTGCTCCGTTGCACTGTACAACTTCATTGTGTTGACTGAAAACTCTGTTATAAAGCCTGCCACAATATTGTCAAGACAAAAATCTACGAAGCGGGTGAATTTGTTGTTCGCCTGTTGTAACTTCTCAATATGTACTGGGGTCCAATCTAGCTATCGAATATGGTTCGTTTCATGGTTATCATTCAACCTTAGTATCCACTCCTCCAATAGACGTGGAAAATCACAGAAAAATACTTTGTGTAAATCAGTAAACACGTATTTCTTAATATATTTGTGAGGTGTTAATCTAGGGTTTCTGTTATCTTTCTGTGAAAACTCTAGCTCTTTTGTTCTTAAACAACTTTTGATCTATGATTTTGTGGGGTTCCACAGTCTCAACATTTCCTTCTAATGGCTCATCTCTCTCTACCCTCATATTTTCTTGATCTGCCTCCGACAGATCTTCAACTTATCTCATCTACTCAATCCTCTCTTGTTCCTACCAATGACAATGGAACCATTTGTTGGTTACTTTTCTTCTATACTGTCTGAGTTTGTATTGACCCAGGGTTCATGTCTTTCAAGTTTCCAACAAAGCCTCTAAAACTATCGGCCCTCCTGGTAAACCAAAAGGCAACACAGCACATAGAATGCACTGTGCAGTCTCACCCGAGATAGCTTTAATTGGTGGTTGTAAGACTCATGTGTTTATAGCCTAGGATTGAGTGTGAGATATGAGAGATAAGTATTGAACCATTATTATAAATTGCAAATGCAACATACTGTTATTCACGACTATGCAGTAAATCCAATAGCTTATTCCCTTAACATCGCAACAACACTTAAATGGGAAATATAACAACTCATTCATTAAGCATAATAATACCTGCTGAAGACAATAAAGATATGCATGCATTCATCACATAATACAAATGTTACCATGGTTCACCCCCCCTAGGCTACGTCCACAAATATTTGGCTCCTAGCTCTTTTATTATGGTATTTATGCATCTACAGCGTCGCACGCTTACAACTCTTCTCAGTCAGGTAAGATCTATATGAGGTAGACTAGATTGCACCAGTCTCCTCAACCTGTGATCCAACCCTCAAGATCTACCCTCTCTCATCTCATCTAGCTCAAAAACTTATACAAAATAGATCATACAACAAAATATTACATATCATTTCACTACAATAGTGCTTCTTACAATACTAACTTATCTCTATAACCTCTGGACAATAATGACAAAAACCTTGAACCCCCTATGATACCTAAGTATCTATATTTATAAGTTTCTAGCTCATTATCCATTACAATGCATTACCAAAACCCTAACCCTAACATCGTTAGGTCTTCTTTTGCATGCATGCATGTTGTTCTTCCTTCCAGTTGTCGCTTTCCTCGTGTATGGTTTCTTTCCCAAAATTGCATTGCTTTTCCACTTTGGCCTTTGGCCTTTGGCCTGCCTCCAACACCTTGGTTGTGGCCACCTTATAGTCTTTTGGGATTATGATCTTGTTGTGAATATTGTATAGAATATTTATGTACCAAGCAATAAGTTACTTAAACATTATACCCAAGATTTTTGGATGATGATTTCAAATATGTTATCATTTAACAACACTCATGTTAACAGGGAACTTAATTCAATGGATGATAGATTAGTTTTTTTTGTAGATTCTCCTACTCGACAGATTTTACCTCAAAGACATGATTGTATGTTCCAATCTCTATATCTTCCTCACCTCCCTGACAACATAGAATCATGGCAGGTTTTCTTGAGTGACGAAGGCATTTGTGCTTTCATACAAAATGAACCTTTTAAGCCCAAAGAAATCATCTTTGTTGAGGGTGAATAATTTCCTAAAGGCTTGACTCCTCTAGAAAGTTCATTTTCGTCAAGTGATGTAGGAAAAAAAGAAACACATAAGGAAGAGGAGTCGAAAAGGAAAGTTGGTGATACTGTTTCCTTGAATATTGGGACATCTAAATCTCCAAATATCACTAAATTAGGTGCCAAATGTTCTGATGAAGAGAAAGAAAAATTCACGGAATTAATCTGTGAGTTTCAATATGATTTTGCCTGGTCATATGAGGATCTTCGTGGTTTTGATCCTACTCTCATATAGCATGTCATTCCTATCAAGGAAGGGGAAAAATCAGTTAGGAAAAGGAAAAATCCTATTAATCATGCTCTTGAATTCACCATTAGAAAAGAATTGGAAAAATTATCGAAAGCTCATATAATATTTCTAGTTAAGTATTCTGAATGGGTTTCAAATCTAGTCCCTATTCGAAAACTTACATGTCAGATAAGAATATATGTCGATTTTCGCACATTAAATAGGGAAAGTTTCAAAGCCCATTTACCACTTTCTAATATGGAGATGATTTTACAATAGGTTGAAGGGTTTCAAATGATGTCCTTACTTGACGGTTTTTCTGGATATAATCAAATCAAGGTAAAAAAGAATGATAGATATAAAACCACATTTACCACATGCTGGGGCACATTTTCTTATGAACGTATGTCGTTTGGATTATCTAATGCAAGTGCCACCTTTCAAAGAGATGTACAGATAGATTTTGGCAATATAATCGGTAAGATTATCCAATTTTATCTTGATGATTTGACTGTTTATTCTAAAAATCGTTTGGATCATTTCAGTCATCCTAGAAAAGTTCTCATGCACTGTAGAAAATTTGGCATTTCTTTGAATCCTTCCAAATATATTTTCGGTGTCACGAAGGGTAAGCTCCTCGGACACATTCTTTCTGATTTAGGGATAAGTATAGATCCTGAGAGGATTACTGCCATTCTAAACCTCCCTACCCCCACCTCCAAGAAATAAGTTCAAGATTTCATGGCCATTATTAATTTTGTTCTTGATTTCACTGCCATGCTTGTTACACATTATTTTGGTCATCATAGTGATCCATTGACAACATGTTTTCATGTTCCCAAAAAGAGCCTTTATCCATGATAAAAGTGACTGGCTTTCTCTTCTAAAAACCCTGTTAAGGAAGGTCGTCGTAGGATGCATCATAAGTAGGGTGCAATGATGCCTGGTCGTTGCACTCTACCCTAAAACTGGTTTGCAATGTCTCCGCAGGATGCTCTACAGCTAGGGTGCGACGATGTTGAAAGGCTAAGAAAAGGTTGAACTTCACGAAATTTCTAGAAGGGGATCTTCTAGAATGTGAGGTGGAATCCGTATGGTTGGGATCCTACTCACTTCTCTGATTTGGTGGGATCATCCTAATCTCTTCAAACCATCTCTCTTTCCCCTATATAAAGAGGGATTTCTCATGGAAAAGGATAAGGTTGATTCAAGCAATATTATTATTGAATAGGCTAAGAATTGTATGAAGAATTCTACTTCAGTTCATACTCGAGGGCTTCATTTCAGTTTATCAAGTCATTTTGGATCTTCATCATTCAAGGTTGGAGAAAAGGGTCATTGGAAGGGGACCTTGCAACATCAAGGCTTTGGTTGCAATCTCCACTTTCATTTTAATATGATACAGTGATATGTTTATTTCCCATAAAACTTGCTTTGTTTTATTGTATGATTCCTTGATCACATGCATAAGTTCTCGTTGAGTATATTATATTTCTTTCATTTTGGTTGGCTTGTGTTCCCTTGCAGATCCAATATCACAAGAGCACTGGAGTGGAGCTAAGACAACAATGACAAGAGGAATCGATATTTAAACGGTATGTTGCCCATCTCTTGTTTGATAGTAAACTCAATGATTAGAGCTTAGGGAAAGCATCATATCATGTTCTGCTTTGTTCTAGATCTAGGTGGATCTAGGGATATTTTTTTATGTCTGCATTTATCGATAAGTCCCATAACAATGCTTAAACCAATCCATGATATTTTAAAGCAATATCGTTCTTTGTCTTGGACAGATGATTTAAAAAATTCTTTCCTTAGGATTAATAAGGAAATCAGTTCTGCGCCAGTTTTGGTGAAACCGAATTTTGAGAAATATTTTATCATATATACCAATGCCACTAAGGAAGCAATTTCTTCTATCCTCTTACAATGTGATGACCAAAACAATGAAAATCATGTAGCTTACATGAGTCAAAGTCTATCATATTATGAGGTCAAATATTCTTATATTGAGAAACATGCTTTCACTCTTGTTAAAGCTATAGAAAAATTTCTCCATTTTATTTTGGGAAAACATATGTAGGTAAAAGTCCCTTTGCTTGTTGTCCAGTTTCTACTTTCACAAACTTATCATTCAGGAAAACTTGCACATTAGCTTGCCAAAACTCAAGAGTGTGATTTGACAATTATGACTTCAAAGACAATCAAGGGACGAGACTTAGCCCTTCACTTAGCTCAACATCCTCAACCAAGTGAATAAATTGACGATCAAGATAACCCTCTCTCAACGTTATTTTATATTGGAAATCAAAATCTCTCTATATATCAGCATCCTTGGTATAACAATATGGTTTATTATTTGTAGTATCAAAGGTTCCCATATGAATTGGATCCTCGTAAGAGAAGGAGACGCTTCCTTTAATCTTCTAAGTATATCATTTTATGAGGCTCCTTGTTTAGAAGATTTGTTTATGGTTTGCTGCTACGATGTGTAAATGATGAGGAAGCACAAAAATTATTACACGAGATCCATGGGTCATCAATATCTGTCATTCATATTGGTGGCCATTTTTCTGCTAAATATACCTCTTTTAAGATCATAATAAATGGTTATTACCGGCCTTTGATATTTCATGATTCATATAAATTTTCAAGGTCCTATGATAAATGCCAAAAATTCGTTGGTAAAGAATGTCTTTTTGTCATGCCTTTACAACCTATCCTTCCAAATTTCCCTTTTTCTAAGTGGGATCTAGACTTTATTGGTCCAATAAATCCTTCATCATCTGCAGGGAATATCTTTATTTTGATAGCCACTAATTACTTTACTAAGTGGACTGAGGTTGTCCCTCTTAGAAACGTGCAACATGAGAAATTAATTTATTTTTTAGAGTCCAATATCTTTTCCAGATTTGGTCTTTCATTAAAAATAATTACGGACAATGGTCCAACCTTCATTTCTGCAAAATTGACCCAATTTATGGCTAAACTAGGTCTCAAGAATTTCACTTCATCTGCTTATTACCCTCAGGGAAATGGACAAGAAGAGTCCACTAACACGAATCTGGTTAGGGTTATAAAGAGAATCATAGAAGACAAGCCTCGCAAGTGAAACACACTTCTAACTTATTCTCTTTGGGCATATCATACAACCACCAAAGCAGGTACAGGCTTTACTCCCTTTCAGATAATATACAACCAAGAGGTTATTCTGCCTATTGAACTAGAGATTTCTTCCTTACGGTTGATGTTACAGACTAAAGAATTAAATTCTTCTAATGTTTCCCAAAAGATAAATGCATTGTTATCCCCGGAAGAACAAAGGAATATTTCCTTGGAAAATATGAAAAGGAGGTAGAAAATGGTGAAGAAGTATTTTAACAAACGAACAAAGGATGTTGAATTTAAGGTTGATGACAAAGTATTAGTATGGGTCTCAGCCCATGCTGAAAGAGGGAGACATTCTAATTTCCAAAGGTTATGGCTAGGTCCTTTCAAAATCGCTTCTATGATTGGCACAAATTCGTACCTTCTTAAGGACTTGGATGAGTGATTGTTTTCTTACAGTACCAATGGTTCCCACTTGAAACATTATGTGGAACCAAATTAATCACGGACTCAATTTTGTGTAAATATGACTATTGTATATATGTTTTTCTTATGTTTTTCCTATCACTTTGGTTTATTGAGTTTTATTTTCTTTTGTGTCTTTTAGATGGTAATAAAAAATAAAGTAAGGATCATTTTTTCCACAATGATGTCATTGTATAAGTATTGTTGATCAATGAAAATAAGATAGACATAGATGTTACAATATCTTCCTTTTGAGACACTCATGGAATAATTTTTTTCTTTCAATATTGTTGTAGTATAGTTGGTTTTTCTTTCTTCTTTGTTTATGATATCCCTTTCTTCCCTCCATCCTGAGATTCAAGAGCATATTAGAAGCATTCTCCTTGGAATTTTAAAAGTGTTATCATTTATGAACCTTATTGATTTTTATGCATATAGGACCAATTCCCCTCATACATCTCACTTTCCATAAGTTATTCCCCGAAGTCTCATCTCATCATTTCCCTTAAACCATCATTTTCCCCCTGTTGCGTAACTATTTTCTGAGTAGTTTCAATCACTTACTTCTACTGGTCTGCAGAACCAAGCATTCTGATTTGTAAATATGTTGAGAACAAATTTCCCTGTGGAGTCGCTAGTTTTTTGACGCCCAAAAGTGCAACATAAAATTTCTTCCTGCAAATGGGTTGCAATGAATTATTACTTATATATATTTTAAATAATACTAAATATGTGGGACCCCTTTGTAAAAATAATGATAGAAAGTGCTCCTCTTATTGCACTCATGATTACCTTACAAGAAAGATTCACAGTTTGAGAATAAGAATGGAAACCCTAACCTGTTTCCATGTGCAACTGATGGATGTTGAGTGTGCTAGAAATTTGATTTTAAAAAGGAGATTTTTTTTTAACAAACATTTTAGTTTATTCTTGCTACACCTAGATTTTGATATATTATTCAAACTCCAAGTACTATCCACATGCAACTTATGGAGTATTTGTTATAGATATGGATGATTGATTATTATGTGTAATTGTAATACTCCACTATAAAGGAATGTGGGACATGTTGTTTTGGGTGCTAAGTATTAAGTGGGCATATAATAGTTGAAATAATCCAAGAGGGAGGACCTAGTCGACTTCAAATATGGAAATGATATGTTTGTTGGTTGATATCATATGTTTGGAATAAGGTATTGGAGACTAAGTGTGCTCCATATTTGGTTATGGTTGATGGAATTTAATGTGAAAAGAGGGGAAGCGAGATACATTCACTACATGTTGTTCTTAGCCTACCTCGAAGCCACCGCCTTCATTATTCCCCTCGCGCTTGTTTTGGTTGCTCTGGTTAGTAACACCTCCATTGTTCTCAACCTTGGTGGAAACTAATTGTGCTTTGTTAATTTTTTTAGCATTCTTCTTACAGGTATGGTATTTTTCCTATTCATTCATTAATTGTTAGCTCTGCTCCATGTAAAATCGTTTTGTTGGCTCTTAGAGTTTGCATGCAGAATGTGTTTGTTTTCCAAGGTTTACAATGAATTGTTTGTGGGCATTCTGGTCGTGTAAGATACATTTGATTTGGGTTTCTTCCTATTGGCATTTGATGACTTTGTGTTTTGCCTATTTTTCCGATGCCCAAATTCCTTTTTGCATATGGAATTTATACGCTCTATGATTTTATTTATCTCTTTTTGAAGTATTATCAGGTTTTGTGCATTAATTTTCCATGGATGATGGGACAACATGAGGTATGTGTAATTGTTGTTTTGTGATGATTTTATTCTAATTTATCTTCAATTGAGTGATTACGATTTCTTAACATTTCTTTTTTTCTTACAACAAGACAAAAACGTGATCCAACCCTCCATCCAGTCCTTCATCCGAACCTCCATCAAGACCTTCATATGGACCTTCATCCAACCCTTTTTCAGGAAGTGAACTTCAAGATCAATTTGTGGGAGGAGGAAGTTGAATCAGAAAAATATGGCACATGGGTTTTGTGCCTAATATTCCTAATTAGGTCCCACTCAAGCTGTTTCCTAAAATTTTGGACGGGTTGAGAGCAGTTTGTGGTCCTTGATCCAGCCCTCCAACACTTGATCTGGTACTCCATCCGACACTCAGAGAACAGTGCAGTTGGCAGTTAGCATATCGATGGGATTCTATGGGTGAATCAAAAACATGGTCTTTGTGCATGTTCACACCCTCCAGCTATAGAATGCATCACATTCATATTTGAGCAGTTGCATCGACCGCTATTTTAAGCACACAGGGATGTTTGAGGAGATGTGTTATGTTGATAAACTTAATGAATTTTTGTTCTTAGAGAGTGTCGACCCTTTCAGTGGTCGAACTCTCAGTTATGTACAAACTCTATAAATACTAGCTTGTCTATGCCACCAAAACACAATTTTATATACACATCCATTATATTGGATTACTCTGTAAACACTTAGTTCTTAAATTAATATGAATGGTATGCTAAGTTTGTGACTATACATTACGTTGGAGTAGTTTCATGACTATCTGGGGGGCCCACCATTGGTTTGGGTATCTTAATTTGTTGTATATCCATATTTTGTATTTAACTCTCTTGTGTGCAGGTTGCTTGCTGAAATTATATTTGTTTTTATATATCGCTTACAGGTTACTTGTGATTGTTTATATCTAACTGTCTATATT
>SNQJ01S0025187.1:145880-155915 GCA_010110895.2 Picea sitchensis
TTTCATAAACTGTTAATTTTATTTTCAGCACCAAAGTGATAGGATATGAGCTTATTTCAAATCTCTTTGCACAAGGTTTATAGACTGTAGCAAATTAGTGTAAGGATAGGGTTTTCTCCCTATAAGATAAGAGTAATTGTAAGTTTGTCTTAATATAGGGTTCACTGTGAAGAATTGATGTTGAAGGAGTGTTTACTTATTCAAAGATTGCTTTCTTATTCAAAGAGTTTCTTTCTTAGACTAATTGTTCATAGTGATAGATTTATCTTCAATATTTGATTACTTAGAATAATGAGCTCACCATTCATAGTTGTAGATTACTCTGTAAATTTAAAGTAAATCTCTTCATTATTTGAGTTTATTGGCATTAGATTAGATTAGATTGGGATAGACTAGGCTAGATTAGAGAACTAGACCTGCACATATAGTGCTAGCACCTCGAAGCCTACAAGCCCCGGGTTGATAGTTTAATGTCGAAATAGATAGCAAATTTTTTACTCGACAACATTTAAGTGTTTCAACTGAAATTATTATTCGTAATTTTATTCTAATTGAAGTATTTGATTATATGGCACGTGTAACAAAGGTGGTATTATTGTGGTATGGCTATTGGAAAATGTTTGTGGGTGAATGTGTTCGGTTTTGATCATTTTGTATGATTAATTTTGAGGGTTTCCTCCATAAAATAAAAACAACAGCCAGTTTTTGTGATTATTGTATTGTACCCTCACTGCATATCCACACTTTTGAAGTTTTGCATCTCTTTCGTATTATCCTTGCCACTATTTAAAAAGTGATGGAGCTATGTGCATTGTCTTGCAGTCACTTTGGGAAGTTTGTGAACAATTATTTTTGGTGGGAAGGAAATGTTTTGTCTTTGCTTTTAGCCATTCCTCAAGACCTATGCATATTTGTCAGTCACAGACCTTGTTTTTCCCATCCAATAATGCTAGAAAGTAAATAAATATAAACCCAAATTCGAAGTCTTGTTTAGTTTTTTTAACCAAACAGTGGGAAGATGGATTTGACCCACAGAACGACGAATCGCTTGTTGTTTATCCATGAGGGAATTCTGTCGACTTGAAGTTGATGTGGATTTGATGCTCACCATGTTCTCCCAAAAGTTTCAAACCCAAATTATTTTGGCAGTTGTTATTTGGGGTTGTAATGTAAATTGTATGTGTTGTACAATCGAAGGGTTTTGTGATTGTTTTCCTCTCAGCCTCTCATGCCGAATTGAGTAATTAGGGTTATGGTTTTGACTGAGTCAAAATGATTTGTCGACAATATCATGTAGAACACTTTACCAGTTTAAAGTATATCTATGGTTTTAAAAATGAGAAATGAAATATGCATAGTTTAATAACCCTGTCATTTTCTTGGAGATTGGTATTGGGCAGTTTAAAGAAAATGTTTCCATATCGTGGATATTGTAGGTTAAAATAAATGTTTCCATGTTATGGATTCTATGTGTTGAAGTTTGAAAAGAATGTTATGGAACAAACAAAATTTGTTGGGAGTTTTGGAAATAAATGGGCATGGTAAACAATGGATATTCAAATGATTTTGTGGATATTTAAATGATTTTTGTTGAATAATGGAAATGTTGATTTTAAAGTCAATGAATGTTATTTCTTGTAAGAGAATAGTAATCTTTATTATTCTCATTCACTATCTCATTTTTTGCTCATTATACTCCCACCACCTTCCCAATAACATTTAATACATTCATTGTTCTGTTATCTTGAATTTCATCTTTAAAGGAAAATGGTTAAAGAGGATTGGATGATGATTTTAGTTGGAAATGGTGATATGGAGATATTGTTTTTGAAGAAAAGGGATCTGCATTTTTCTTGAACAGTATCCATTTGTTGGTTCTAATCCATGCTACCATTTTTCTTTCATTATAAATCCTCTCATATTCCCAATGACCCTATCATTCCATGTTCAAGTTGAAATTGATTATTGAATGTGTTGGGTTGTGTCAATGGATGGATTGCATATGCTTTTGTTGTGAATGATAGAGCCAACAAATTGATTTTATTTAGGTAGAGTATTAGTGAATGGATTGTTAAAAGTTTTCATATTCTGATTGGATTATTTCTTCAGGATGAGTTTCTTTAGCAGGGGAAGCAATGGCACTAGGTTCTGCGTCAATGATCCATCTACCCTTTTCTGGTTCTGACTCAGTGTTAGAACGTGCATCTGATTCAAAGGATTTTACCTCATCCACCAATGTCTTCTTTGAGAGGCAATCAACAATGTTATGCCAGGGGCTCTGATGGAAGGTGCACCACTTCTCAATATCTTTATTCATCTTCCCATCTTCCTTATTTTCTTGCGGATTGGACTGGTTATCCTGAGGTTGCCCATATTTTCTTTGTCCTTTGTTCTGTAGGTTGGGGATACCCTTTCCCTGCTTCTGCTATGAGGGGATCCCAAACCCAAAGTATCGTGTCTTTTGTTCAAGCTTCTGCTCAATTTTGACAGCATATCGATATGTCGCGCCCAAGGATGAGATGTCCAAAAACTCCATTTATGTCTATATGTATCTATGTAGACCACCGCGGTACTTGAGAACCAGATATCACTCATAATATTTAATACCCAACTTCATGTGCAATGTATGGAAGACATTGGTGAACTCTGGCACTGTTTGGTCTCTTTCCTCCCGTAGTGTGGTACATCTTGTATACAAGTTTTCATAACTTCCAAGAGGGTAGTATTGTTCCTTAATAGCATCCCTTAAGGAACCCCAAGTGGGTGCAACTGAAAATAATGTGGATCCCTCTATTTCTTTTTTTTCACAGAAAGCCTCGCACCAATATTACACATGGGGAATGGCTTTGAAGAGCACAAATGTAATCTTTTCCCTATCGAAAAAGTTTTGGATAGAAAAATACCCTTCCATAAGGTTTAACCATTTATCTACAGCATCCACATCTATTTGAACTTCAAATATAGGAATATCAAAACTAATCTATACCTTGAAGGGGGTGGTGCCTCTTCTTGAAGTGGATGTGTCTCTTGTCTGTAGTCATCGAAGGATTTGTACAAAGTTGTCCATCATCTCATTCCCAAGTTGCTCAAGGGATTCCTAGAGCAACATTTTAAAAGGATTCATATCTCTTTGTCTTCGTTTCACCCACCATGGATGGTTTCTTTGGCGTGTGAGAGAAGTTGTCCTCAAGAGAAACAAGCTCGAGACCCAACTCTCTATACCTTGACTGCATCGGGGTTATGCATTAAAAAAACTGACAATGAGAAGACTTCTCTGATACCACTAATCCATATTTATGAGCAGAACGAAATGAAACCAAAGATTTATAATATTAACATAGAGACACAATGAACAATAACAAAGATACAGTAAAAATTGACTTATATTAAATAAGAAATATGCTAAAAAAATGTAAAATGCAGGCTAAAAACAAGCTTTCTAGAATGGTGGCAGCTTATCTTTGAGAAGAGATTTGACATCTATGGCCATTTGCAAGAATATGAGTACAATGAGGATCTGAAGGACTTTTTACAATAAACATGAATTCTAAAACCCTAGACATCCAAAAACCTAACCCTAGGAGATGAAATGCCAAAATTCATGTGGGCATAGTTGGGGTAAGTTAGTACATCAACTTCCCAAATGGGTTCATACCTAGGGCATATGGATCGTGGTCATAGGACGATACAAACATGCAAAGCGGGGTGAGAACTTATCCTATATGTCAATGATGGTATATACCTTTCAGAGGCACAAACAGATTGAAGAAAACCAAAAATCCATAAAACCTTTGTTAAAACCACTTCAAATTAGGTCTTATACTGCACAATTAGTCCATATGGTCTCAAAAATAGGAAATATAGCGTAAAAACTATATAAAGTGGGTAAATTTTTTCTAAAAATATTAAAAATAATAAATGTTACCATATCATTTGATTTTTTTACCCACATAGTGCTTTTGAGTCCATTTCACCCATGATCTTCCATTGACGATTATGGGAGCTATGATCAATGAAATTGGAAACCATCTAGACCAAGTAAGTGCTCATATTGTACTCTTCCATTTCTATGGTTTAAGTTTTAGATTTAGTCTTCAATTTTTGAGTTTTGGAGGAAGTAAGGTCGACACTAGGGTGTACACAGGCTATAGTTCACTCGGTCACATATATGACCCTATGTATGTGGGCAAGGAGAAGCATGCCTGCATATATCGAGCCCTATACATGATTGTTATACTTTTAGCCCACGTTCAACTTCGTGAATAAGGTTTTTTAATAAAATGTGAGTCAAAATTTGATGTTTCGTTTGTAGGATGGTGATTGAATGGAGAAAGAGGGAGAACGAGAAGGTTGATGTTGAAATAGAAAGAGATATGAGGGCCCAAAAATCTTTACAAATATGTGGGCTCTATAAATTTTGGTCCATAAAATGAATGAGGGCCCAAGTGAGGTTGCTCCAAAAATTGATAAACTACTGGGATCTGGAGACTGAGGCCTTCAATATTGATGAGAAAAAATTGAGAATTGAGGTGGACGACATCTACTTTATGACATGGTTTCCTCGTTGAGGTGAGGTGGTGAATATCAAGACTCGAAGGGCTAGAGGTGGGAGGTCTATGAACGAGTACATCGCCACCTACTATTTTGTAGACACAGAGAAAGTGGGAAGCCAACTCCCTATTAGGGTGATTGAGAACCTCAGTATAAATATCATCGTCTTAGTACTCACAGATATATCAGGATCATCCTCATTACATTGGGCGTCAAGACCGCTTATGTTCTATGTTGTGGAGTCTTCGAGACCCATGGTTTATGATCAGTGCACCTGACTACTAGCCAACATGAATATCCAACTGATTGACTGCAAACTCGAGAGGATGAGTAACTTTGGGTTTGCATCCATTTTGTGTAGTTATTTCTTTGAGAGGGTTCCATATCTTATCCCTTGAGTGGAAGTTCTTCCACATGATCTATGTGATCCATCCATGACTCGGTGGCTCAATGTGATGAGGTGGTTGGGAGGTGGTAGGGTACCAACCCCATACAACGATGAGTTCTTTCACTGGTGGCGATGAAAAATCATTGTCATCGATGACTATCCCTATGAGGGGATTGACTACTGAGGGGATTGTGACATGCCATTACCACCAGGATATGCATTTGGAGAGATTGGTGAGAATTTGATTTTTGTATATTTTGTTTTTTTGTTTTTTTATTTGATAAATGCAAAACAAAAATGCAAATATTTTTGTATGGTATCATATATTAACATTTATTTCTTTTACGTAGATGTAGGTCCATGATAACCAGACATATACCAATGACATCAATGTATGGGCCAATGATATGAGATGGTCGATGAGGATGTAGAGAGAGTCCTTCATAATGTTCAGGGAAACTTATCTCGTCTGACACACAGGATTCCTATGGTCCAGGTGGAGGATCTGCCAGAGGCTATGCAGAGGTAGGTTTTGGGTATACCCCATGCGTGGGTGAGACTCTTTCAATGTCTCACAAATGATATAATGTGCTATAATGATACACATCTGGGACCTCAGGATTAAATTCCATGGTTATATGATGTATCAACCGTATATGTATTTTTTAGGGCCAAAAGCCCAATTTTGTACTATGACACCATATTTTTTGGACTTAAAGGATGAAATATAAAAATATTCTGGTCTTCATATTTACTTACATATCATACAATGGATGAAAGTATGTGTCTTCTTTACTTATTTATGTGACATATGCCAATATAACATGTAATTAGCATATGCATAAGATACTTGATTAGACCTTCTAGGTATATATTACAAGTAATAAAACCAAAATATCGTTCCAAAAGTCGTACCTGAAAGAAACATCGAAGTAATGTAGGATCTCTTATTCGATACCTTTCAATCAACTGACATACCACTAACTGGGAATATGGGAGAACTTCTAAATATCAAATACCATGTGAAATAGCATCACATAATAGCTTTATATCGATGTTATACTTAGCCACATTGTTTGTTCATGGATCCATACAAATGCCTCCTGAAGACACCATCTGTCCCTCTAGAGAATAGATAACCCAAGCAGTGGAAGCCTTGTTCCGAGTATGATGATTGGCACCATCCTCGAATCCTAAGAACACCGAAGATCCTATTGACATATTCCAACCAATGGAAAACTCAATAAGCAAGCTGGAGACACAAAAGAATAAAGAGAAAAATATATACACTAACATACACTACTATACAAAGGTCACGCTCGAGCTTGAGGGCTCAATCATAATACCTTTTAAGGTAGATCCCATTTATGGGCTCGTCCAACACATTCCCCTCATAATATTCTAACTCATAGGCTCCTTTTTCGAGAACACATCTCATGATATAAGGACCATGCCACATGGGATTGAATTTTCCTACCCCCAATGGTTCTTTAGCTTGGTCATAAAGAAGAACCAAGTCACCCTCAGCGTACTGTCGGGAACATACAGACTTATAGTACTAGACCTTAACACTTCATTTATTCTCCTCGATGGATACAATGGAATCTTGATGCTCCTCATCGAGTTGCTCTAAGTGTGTTATATATATGTATATACTAGATCTACAAATATAACTAAAAAATAACCAATAATAAACTCAAAACATTCACCATAAAAATGAACACAAGAAATAGACAAAACCCTTGAGGTAGGGTAACACCATATATTAATCCTTCAGGAAGGATAAAAATCCTCAAGCAATACTTGCTTGTACATCAACAATATTTTTTACCATGCCAATTACATTACTTACACTTCCTTATATATAATTCTCTATCTCCTAGGAACATTATAGAGAATGTATCTCTAGAAAGCCCATTTATTATCTCTAACTACCCATTTATTCTATGTAACTACCATAGTGGAACTTATTTAATACCATGGTGGACCTAGTCCACCTTTCATTGAATAGCCTCCACTAATAGTATGTAACTCCCATTATCATTGGGTACCTACCATATTACCACCCATATTACCTCTCTAGGTATATTACATTCCACCCCCCTTAAGCAATTTTCATCCTCGAAACATGAGAAGTGACCATACGATATGACTGCCTGAGAATAGTATCCAACTAGTACCAAGTATGACCATCCATACATCTTAATGGAAGTTGAATATGATGTCCAACAGTTTCCTTTCCAACCTGAGCTTTCTCTGCATCATGTCTATGTTTCCATGGACTCAATTCTCTATCCTAATGTCATCTTGTATTGTTGGTAGGCCTCCATGCACCTCTTGATTGGTTTCCTTTCTGGTTCCCCACTGGTGCATAAGTGTGTGGATGCTCACGCCCTTTCCTGGATGATTGTTGTTTCTCGATGTGATGTGGATGGAAATATACCACAACTGTAGGAATCTACTCTTTTTTCTTCAAATCTATAACATAGTGTGCCTCAGAGTCACTGACTACCTTAGATTCTTCAATTTTTCATCCCATGGCTTTGATTCATTTGCTACTATAAACTTTTACTTTTCAACTTTGGACTCTATAATAACTTTTGTGCTTGCTGTCATGGGCCCTTATTTCTTACTAAGAGACACATCCTTCAATGTAATTTTCTTTTTCTTGTACCATAGCTTCAAAAACGTCTTTTTCACATTAATATTAATTGTGCCAACTGAATCCATCCA
This sequence comes from Picea sitchensis, assembly GCA_010110895.2. Lineage (NCBI taxonomy): Eukaryota > Viridiplantae > Streptophyta > Pinopsida > Pinales > Pinaceae > Picea > Picea sitchensis. The sequence continues at coordinate 153,553 of SNQJ01S0025187.1, forward strand.
AGGATATCCCAAAACAATATCCACATCACCCTTATCTATAGCATAAAAGTCTGAATGTAGCGCATATTTGTCTATACTTAGCTTCAAATCTTGAAAAATTTGAACATTTACACTTTCAACATGTGTGCTTTAAATATTCTTTGTAGGAACTTGCAATCTATTAACCAACTAAACATTGATAAAATTAAGCATGCAACTAGGGTTAATAGAAACACTAATATATTCTTTTTGAATACATCCCTGAATATGTAATATAGATTTTCCATATGAAAATAAACCCTTGGTTCCTTCTTTATCTGTAATATTGGCATGGGACCACTTGTCTAAAAATAAATTTTCATATTCTGTATCTGAAGGTGCATGAATCTGTTCAAAGTTAACGCCTCTCCACCATACCCTAGCCTCTTCTAGTAAATCCAATGATGGCCAAAATCACCATTGATGTCGACATAATGAAATTATATTTTGGATATATTCTTCAATACTAAGACCATCATCTTTGCCATTAAAATGAAACTTTCTTTCCATAACCCAAAAATAAACTAGGGTTTATAAAAATAACTTACCATGCAAACATGTGGCTTTTTTCCAGAAAAACCTTGAAAAAATGTCGAATTTAAAATGCGCATAAATTTACTTCTCGGACTTTATTTCGGCTATTTTTTTTTTTATATTGGGTATTTTTCTAAGAGGAATCCAAATATCCAATTGTTTTCTAAAAATTCTAAGCAAAAAGTCTCATATCTGAGCCTAAAGTGCACCCCCCCGCCTTTTTTTCTTAAAAAAATATGCAAAAATAACCAAAAACATTTCTCTTCTTGCCCAAGGAAAGAGCTCTGATACCAATTGTTATATATCTATACTAGATCTACAAATATAACTCAAAAATGAACAATAATAAACTCAAAACATTCACCATAACAATGAACACAAGAAATAGACAAAACCCTTGAGGTAGGGTAACACCATCTATTAATCCTTCGGGAAGGATAAAACTCCTCAAGCAATACTTGCTTGTACATCAAAAATATATTTTTCACCATGCCAATAACATTGCTTGCAGTTCCTTATATATCATTCTCTATATCCTAGGAACATTCTAGAGAAGGTATCTTCTAGAAATTCCATTTATTATCTCTAACTACCCATTTATTCTATGTAACTACCATAGTGGGCCTTATTTAATACCATGGTGGACCTAGTCCACCTTACATTGAATAGCCTCCACTAATAGTATCTAAACTCCATTCTCATTGGGTACCTCCCATATTACCTCCCTAGGTATCTTACAAAGTGTACGATGCGTTCTTCAAGATCCATCATGTTAGGTAGGAGCTCGATCGCTAAATTAAGAGAAGGGATCCTACATTCAATAGGAAGGACCGACTCCACTCCGTGGACTAATTGAAACGATGAGAAACCAGTGGAAGTATTTAATGCAGTTTGGTATGCCCATAGAGTAGGGTAAAGCATCACGTTCTAGTTGGATTTACTCTTCCTGATAGTTTTTTTCAAAATGGCTTTTAGAGATTTATTCATGGCCTCTACTTGTCCATTTTTCTGGGGGTAGTAGGGCGACAAACGATCTTGTTTAAACCCAATTTTGATGGTAACTCTTTCATCATCTCGTTCTATAAGTGACTACCACGATCAGTGAAAATCTCCTTCAGGATTCTGAATTGGGCTATAATTTGATTGAATATGAAATTTTTTGCAGTCTCATCATTGGATTTAACAGTAGGCATGACCTCGTCCCATTTAGTAAAATAATCCACGACCATGATAATATGATGGTTCTCCCCAGTCGAGGTTGGGTTGCAATCCATGAATTCCACCCCCCACTTGGTGAATGGAACGATGATGATGAATGGATGAAGAGGGGTAGGTTGCAAGCGCATCTTGCAAGAGAACACTTGGAAAGGGTGACACTTCTTGACCGCATCTACACAATCTTTACAAATTGACGGCCAAAAATAGCCAACTCGCAATATTTTTTGGGTTGTCTCAAGCCCATATAAGTGACCACCACACACCCCACTGTTAGAGTCATTGAGAATGGCTTCATCCTCCTCGTGAATCAAAAAATGATGAAAAATAGCATCCACCCCTCGACGATACAATGTGTCACCAATAATGAGGTAGTTTTTGTCCTGATGGCATATACGTCATCGGTCGTCTCTCGAAAGATGTTGGGGAAGCTTTAGAGTTTGAAGGTAGATTAAAATATGTCCATACCATTGTTTATGGATAAATCCGTAAGTGCGGACACAAACCGATCTCCCTAGATCCACCTGGATCTAGAACAAAACATGACAGAATATACCGCTTTCCCTAGATCTAAAGTATTGAATGGACAAGAGAAA
>SNQJ01S0025187.1:155925-190803 GCA_010110895.2 Picea sitchensis
ACCCTGGCTATATAGCAACCTGCGGGAATTTGTCATTTCCGCACCCTGCCTATATAGCAACCTACGGAAATTTCTCTTTATAAGGTTTTTACATAGGAAAATGCAACTCCTTTTCTCAGGAAAAGTTCTTCTTCCTTCTCTCTTCAGGAACTCAGGCCACTGTGACCCCTCTAAAGGCAATAGATAGGTTTACATCATTAACGATCATAGGGATGACGAAAATAATGTGTAACAACCATGGATCCAAATACAATATAAGGAATATGTGTTCATCAAAGAGTGAATCATCATGGAAAATATCCTCATGCTTCCTAGGGAAGCCCGACATCAGTTCCGCAAAAACTAGCGATTCCTTGGATTTCACGGAGGAGAAATCAAGATCAAACTTCTGAAAAATTACAATCCATTTATTGTATTTCCCCCCTATGGTACACCTTGTAAGGAAGTATCGAAATGGATTGATATCAGCAACAATGGTAGTGTTACAGAGTAATACATAGTGACGTAATCTCTGCACCACATTCACGACTGCTAAGGTTAGCTTCTCTACATGAGAGTACTTCAGTTCAGGACCAATTAGATTTTTGATAAGGTAATAGATAATGTTCTCATGGAGATCATCATCTTCCTAAACAAGAACCATAGCAATCACCCCTTCAGAAGAAACAATATAAAGAAGGAAATCTCTATTGTAGTTCAGGGGCTTCAACAAAGGTGCTGACACCAGGGATTTCTTAAGAGAATCAAAGGACTCCTAGGCTCACTCATCCCATAGGAATAGAGTATTGTTTTTCAAGAGACGCATGAAAACCTTAGTTATATTGGCATAGTTAGCTATGAAATGATGTAGGAAGTTAGCCTTCCCTTGTAAACATTGAAGATGTTGAATATTGCACAAGGGAGGCAATCGAAGTATTTCCTCAACCTTCATGGGATCCACCATGATCCCATGCTTAGAAACTGTGAATCCCAAAAGGTGGTCAGACCTAATGCAAAAGATTCATTTGTGAGGGTTCAATCGAATGCAATAGTAGCAACATATTTCAAACACTAGTCGAATGTGATTCAGATGATCAACCCTCTTGTGGGAGTGAGTAGCGAGATCATCTAGATAGGCTTTGGCTATATGCTTAAGGTCATGGAACGTTGAAAAGTTTCTCCAGCATTTTTAAGGCCTAAAGGCATTTTCCAGTATGCAAATTTACCCCAAGGACAAATGAACATAATCTTATGTTGATCCTAGAGTTTAATTTAAATTTAATTGTAACCTAAAACTACACCCATAAAATAAAATACTTCTCTTTCAGCACACTCATCAATAATTTGATCAATAAAGGGAGTGGAGAAGTTATATTTAGGACAAGATTTATTCAGGTCCCTAAAATCCATATATAAATGGAAGGTTCCCTGCTTCTTATCTATGGGAACATGATTGGAATCCTATTTAGTCAAGGGAACCGAGTAGATGAATCCATCATTAAGAAGCTTCTCCACCTCTACCTTAATAGCAGGGGCCTTCCTAGGATTTACAACCCTTATTTATTATCAAAATGTCTTATCATTTAGATAATTTTTAATTTCATGTTCAACAATATTGGGATCGATCCCTAGTATCTCTTGATACGACCAAGTGAATACATCTCAGAATTCCTTAAAGAGATCGGTGTAAATCTGAATTTCTTCAGGTGAACAATATGCATCAATATATATGTTTTCTATTTTACCAGGGGTTTGAGAGTTGTCAATCGTGAAGATAGGGAAAATATTCTCCATGTTTCCTTAAGCATATATACCATGCATATCTAACAAAACTACAGTGTGACCAACCATCTTACTCATAGCATACCTAAACTCATCCTGTTCAATCCTCTCAAGTTATGGGAAAAAATAAGATATATGATGAAGGTTGTCCCAAGGCCTATCAGGACCCGACATGGCCTTTAATATTTTTTCATCCAAGGTTAAAGTATCATCGAGGAAGTCATGTTAACTAGATGAGTGTGTATCCCATATGGGCTCTAAGGAGGGATCCACCTCTTTCGTTCACGAGGAGGAAGGATATGGGTCTGCAATAGCTTCTTGTATATCCTAATGTGCAATATGTACTATAGAAAATGTCATCGCCATCCCGATGTGTGAGTGACATTCGTACAATGTAGCTGGAGAAGGTAGGGTCCATGGATCATTAAAATATGAAGTACGGAATGGAAAAAACCTCAATGATGATGAAGACTCATCATAGATCACATTGATGTACGAGATTGGTGTCAAGAAATTAAGATTTCCCATCAAGGAGGAATACATTATGACACCAACATTCCTAGTTTCCTTCTAAGAATTTTCGATAACGGAGACCGAAGGTCCCACCAATGTAGAAGAACTAGGATGCACAAAAGACAATTGGTCGATCGTCACAATCTTCCCTTCATGAGGAAAGTGTAAAACATGGAACACTGGTGACACAATGGTTGTCATAGTGTAAGTCCAATTAATCCCCAATAAAATATTGTAGTCGAGGGGTGCATCAACCACCTCAACCTCTACCTTCACAGTCTTACCACCTAACTTGACCAAGAAAGCGGGAAGGATACCATGGAGTTTAAAACAACATCCATCGAATGTAGTTAACATGGTCATAGATTGAGAAAGTGGCAGAGAGCCAATGGCTTTCCAACAAGATAGAGACATCACGGATGTCGAAGCAACTTCATCAATGATAGTACGTTTGATGGAAATATTCATATTCTCCACATGGATTTGAAAGGACACGTGGTAAGGTAAGAGAGGCTTGAAATACTCGACATCAAACTTGATAAAATTTGAGCCACTCATGTCTATAGCTCCCAACACATATAGCAAGGCATTCCTCTATGTTGGACGCGTCTAGAGTACCTCCGAAATCGACATTGCGCACGACGTTTAGCCCAAATCCTTAACAATCGAGTAATTTTTGGAGAATCTGGTTTTAGGATTGTGAGAATATCACTTAAGGACTTCTTTTGGAACAAAAGGAGAAGGTTCAAGCTTATCAAACTGCAAAGGTGTTTTCGAAGGAGGAGCTCTGGACCTAAAATAGGTTGCAAAGACCCATAATCATGAGTCCTAGTGGCTACACTAATCTCATATTGAACCATATTGACGCATTGATGGACACCATCATGTGTTGAGGTATTTTGACCTCCAATCAACACATTTCCAGTGTTGGGGGCTTCCGAGGTCATATTTTGATTACGTGGAAACATTTTAGTCAACACAACTGGATGTTGCACTATGAGCCTCGAGGATTCCTCAATTTTGGGGCATAGGTTTGTAAGGTGATCGTCTTTACAAAGTTTACATGGAAACTTCACCTTCCTCTTTTCTTTCTTTCCCTCATCAACATTATTATTAGATTTATCAGTATTATGGACGTCCTTTCTTTTATTATTATTATTACCACCCTTGCAATTATTATTACAAATTTTCTTCTTGTTCCCCCCAGGTTGATGGTTACCTTTTGGGTTCGTCAACTGCATGGAATGTACATCCGTTGATTGGGTGGATGAGGAAGAAGCCATAAATTTTCCTATTGTATACTGGTTAAGAGACAAATCTTTCATGTAGTTTGTCACTTGGTCTGTAGAATTGGCATTCGCGGAGCCTATGATACCATCGGCATGAGGGCTAGGATTTTTTCTAGGATCGTAATTCAACCGTGGTGTGTCAAATATAATTCCGTAGAGAATCCTATATTGAGCATATATAATATCCAATTTTTGGCCTTTAAAGATGGCCTGTTCCTTATATGTCACTCCATATGTAGAAACATCCTTTGAAATGTATGGCAATAGGGATTTGACGAACCACTAAAAAAAAAACTCTGGAGGAATGTAATCTTTAATCAACCGCTTCCTTCTACACCACTCTTGAATATGATCTGAGATGTGGGTGGCTTTATCATGACAAAAAGCCGACAAAATTTCTATTTCATCATCCTAACGAACCGAGAATTGAAAGTGGTTAAGAAAAACCAAGACCATCTCATTGAAAGTTTGGTAAATTCCCCCAAGTAACTCAATGTACCATTTCATGGAAACCCCCGTAAGGGTGTGTTGAAATAGTTTCAAGTAGATAGAATCATCATTAAGGGAGTTCGACAAGAACCATAAGTGAAAGGTAGTCACATGATCACCTAGGTCCTTACCACTCTTACCCTCAAACTTTGGAATGTCGGAGGCAAGCTTGGTAGAAATGGGCGGCCATAATGGATCATGATGCATTGCGTAATTCATCAATTTGACAAGTTTGGAAAATTTAACGTGGCCAAAAAAGGGAGTCGTCGTGGCGGCGTTTAGGACCATGCTTTGGGGAAAGATTTGTTTTGATATATCGCATGCATTAAGGGTTATGGTATACACCATGGCCCTATATGGTAGGGTAGTACCCTCCTCCCAACTGACTCATAAAAGGTTGTAAGGGAATCATCACCAAGGAGGATTCTTGTAAGGAGAAAGTGACATGATATGGATTACTCATGTGCGGATATATATTTCCCCCAGATGAAGGAACTCCATGTGGGGGGTTGCCAATACTATAAAATTAAATCCCCCCTGATGGAACACTAGAGGTTAGAGGAAGGTTTTCCATAAGAAAAGTTTTTGTAGGAATCATCATTGTGGAAGAAGGATGGACAAACGGGATATAAGAAGTAGAAGGACTGCCCATTTGTGCACTCCACCCTTGAGAATTGTAGCTAGGATTGGGTCCATAGGAAGGAGGATTACAACCTCCTACTATGGGAGCTGGTTGAGGGATATGACCCCCACCAAATGAGAAATAAGTATAAGGAGATGATGTGCCCCTAGACCCAAAACTAGGATTTACATTTGACATCAAAATGGAGGATGACAAGTGCAAAGTCATATCTGGCATACCAAAAGAGAAAGGATTAGAGGCCCAAGGCATTGAATGAGTAGTATGATTAGGAATACCACTCTAGAATACAAAAGGATTCATCCCCATGGAATGAGAAGAGACCATGGGATGGGTAGCATTAAGTGAGTGAGTCTCTGGAATCCAAAGAAATGATGATGAGGGAGTCGAGGGGACTCCACTAACCATAGCGAAGGCTGGAGTCGAAGGGATTCCTAACACATTCATATCTGAATCAGTAATCATGGTAGGATGATCATGAGCATGCGAAGCGGAGATGTATGTACCACATTTATTAATTATATGCCCTTTAATATGTGGCTTTGGTATCAGAACAAACTATGGTAATTGATTCAAAAAATGGCGAGACCGATGGAGAGGTTTCTCTTGCTCCATGATGACTCAGAACTCACAATGTAAAACAAAATCCTAAGGCCACCTAATAAACAAAGAGCACACTCTTAAATAAAAATAAAGGCCAATGCACACAAACATGAGATTATGGATGAAGGGACCTCCTGAACAAAAGAAGGCATGCCTCTCCCAGGAGGGGATGAGACTCCCGAACAATAGAGTGGAGGTAACATAATCAGTTATAAGGACCCTTGTGGGATTCACAGTGAAGTTGGTCAGATTCCTTCGGAGAGAAAATCCTCCTTAACATATGTGTGTTTTCTGATCCCTATCTGACTTAGGGTACCTAGAGAATAACCCTTGTAAACAACCTGTGTGGATACCTAGGTAAAGAAACTATGGTCACCATGGTATAGCCAATTCTTGGGCAAGTAGTCTAAGTTCCGGTCCACCATATGGGCAAGGTAGAAAATATCCAAGTCTCAAAAGCACTGCCTCTCATGGAGGTAAAGGCACTAGTGAAACCCCCAGATACGAATAGAACCCCAAACCTATCTCTGACGTTAGGAAGGTACTAGAGGGATATATCTGCAACCAACTTTGTACGACCTTGTTCTTAACTCCAGTGTAAGTGGAGCCTTCCGAGGACACCAATTATACAATGAGTTTCACCATTCCCTGGTTAGATGCATACATTGAGTTTTATAGCCTTGGAGAAGTTTACGCACAAAATCCTATTCCAAGGCCCTAGATCCTAAAATTGTTTGTGTACTCTGAAAAATAAAGTCGTTTCTAATCAATTTTAATTATTTAGCATCAATTTTAGTGTCTTTTGATTACTCAAGAAGTGTGATCATGGAACTAATGGTGTTATGACTCAGCATATAAAAAGAAACAAATATCAAGACACTACTAAGTACTAGTCTTATTTTTCAAAGAAATGGTACGCTTCTAAATGTTGTGCATAGGATGCAATCTCTTCAATTTCAATGAAGTGTAATCTTTCCTAACATGCTAGAACTATTGTAATGCAGATAAAAGTGCAAATGCTCTAAATAAAATGCAAAAACGCAAAAAAAAAATGTATTTTCAACATAATGAAATGAAAATGCAAGGACTAAATAAACAACCTCTCAGCAAGACCCTACTGCAAGCACAAGAAGGCAAGCCAAGAAGGACACCAAAAAATGACTACCTAGACCAGAATGCAAGGACAAGAAATGAGTTATCCCAATAAATTCAACAATGTTGCAGCTTCCTATCACTCCGTAGGCACTCAAAAAATAGGACATGGACTTGAGAAGTATCAACAACCAGCAAAAATCACCCAAAAAACACTAAACCTAGACAAAAAGTCTTAGAAAATAGTGTACATGACTATCGAGGGAACATAAGTGTATGTACGTGCCCTAAACATAGACAACACACATATGTACGCGAATGTCAAGGGAAAACATGTGTATGCCAAGAAAGACACTGACTCAACAAGGGTTAGGCCAAGAAACACAGATACAATGAAAAACAGAGGTTGTCAAGTAACATGCGACACAAAAACTCAGGAAAACAAAGATAAATGAAGGAGAAAAATCACCAAATAACCCCAAAATGGAGATATCCCCAGTGGAGTCGCTAATTATGTTATAAGGAAAGTATCTCTATGGCTTGGGGTAAACCACAGTAGATGGAACGACACCTAGAAATCAACTCTAATCTCAAGTATGCTAGACAAATGGAAATGCTAACAAAATGGAAGGCTAGAAGCCTACCTCGTCTGGATGTCTGAAGAAGACCACGGTTGATCTCATGATCCAATGCTTGATACCTGCAACTTGTCCTCAATATCCAAGATACACAAGCATATGGAAATTATATGAAACATTAGCACATAAACTAGCATAATCCATTAACATGTATAACAAATATGCTCATGGAAAGTAATAAAAATATTTTCAACATATAATTGGATGAGAAAAGAGTATTTCTATTAATGTAATCAACAGAAGTACATAGGTGATAAACATATGTAACAACACATATCAGAACCAAGAAACTAAGTCCTTCCACCGGTGCCTTCACCACTTCAATCCTCCACAAAGGCAAGCTCACAAGTAGAAGGAGTAATTGAGTTTCTCCTTCTCAAGATAGGAAGAGCTTGGAGGTTGAACACAAAAGAAGTTCAGACTTTCAAGCACAAAGGGATGCAGACTCAATGTGAAGTGAAATTTCTCGAGAGTGTCTTTTCTCTCAATCATGAATGAATCAAGGCTTGTATATGGCTCTATTTATAGCCTCCAAATGGATTTGAAGGGTCGAGTCGGAGCATTTCTAGTATATGGAAGGTAAAGGATCATAGATCTCATGAATTGGCATTGAAACCCAACATATTTTTTAATTTTTGAGCACAAAACCTGATGTACACGGGCTGTAATGGAGCAACCTGCGTATATGTGAGTTGTCTAACTATGGCTACCGCATATGTACAAAATTTTGAATTTTTTACTCTAGAATTAACAAAATGGGGGATTTGAGTCTACAGAGGGAAATGGAAGGCCATCAAAGCAAGATGCATGGAGTGTGGAAAAAATTTCTATAACACGTTTCCATGTGTCAAGGGTTCTCTATGTCTTACTAAGCATGGGGATCAAGTTCCTAGTCTTGGGGAGTACTCTTCTTTGGTTGTGGGACCTTTGGAATAAACACAAAAAGTGGTTAAAAGTTTTGAAATGGGTAAGGGTTAAGAGTTTGTCAAATGAATCTTCTGCAGCTATTGTGTATGTTATTCCCTCCCTTGGATTGGTGATGGGACTAGGGTTGAATTTTTGAGGGATGAAAAACCTTTCAATAGTTATGAGGTTGGGATATAAAATGGTCCCTGGAAGCCTCGCTACATTGGTAAGTCACTATTTCATCATACTTATTTGTTTTCATAGTTTTCTTCATTTCGTTCTCACTCAAAAAATCCTATGACGGTTATCAAAGATGCTTTTGGGATGAGGAGGGTTACAACAATGGCTCTAGTTTTGTGGGTAGATCCTTGGATTTAGGTTCTTTATAAGGTATGGGTGTTGGTAATGATAATTTAATCCCTAGGGTTGTTGAATTTAATTTCCCTTTCAACAAGAATATTTGGGTCAAAAAAGGTCTAAAAAAGGGTGAGGATTTGAAGGGAACAATGAAGGTGGTGGGAGGTGTGGCTACTAGGATGGAGGATACAGTGGTAGAGCCACAAATTATTAGGTTCATTGTCTCTATCAAATTTACAATGGATTCTATGAAGGGTACTATGGTTGAATCATCCTCGTCTCTTATGGAGATAACTCCTTCTTCTTCAATGGTTCATGAATTTGTACAAACCCTACTAGATCAACTTATATTTTTCATCTCTTCGCATTAGTTGAAAGAACTAATTCCATTAAGAGTCTAACCCCTTTTAATTTTCTATAACTCCATGATGATAGTATTTTAGTTGGGACTTGGGTTCATCTGAACTTGAGGCAATCTAGAAGTGAGTAAAGAGTACTTTTATCTTTGGTCTATTCCAGTTAGAGGGATTGCATAGGATTCCAGCAGGGGGTCAGGTTGTTTCTACATTATTTGTTAATGAAGGGGGATTTGTCTTTATGGATGTTTCTTTTTCTTCTTGAGGGAGAGAGGGATCTGTGGATTTTCTATAGATTTGATGGGTGAATATTATTATTATTATTTGAGGCCTAGAAGGAAGGTCAACATGGTCATATTGGGGGTGTCACGAGAGGCCTATTCTTAAATGAGGGGAGGATGTTTAAGGGTGAAGCTAGAGGAAGGAAACATTTTCTCTCAATGGCTCAGGAAAGGGTTGTTTTTTTTTAACAGAAACATAAATATGATTTATATATAAAGGGTGCGACCAAAGTCACTAGTGTACAAAAAATGGGGAGGAGTTCTGAGTCTATGACCCAGTATCTAGATTACCAAGATATTTCTACATGAACTTGTTCCCCAAAAACTTTGGCTGCTTATTTATTTAAGACTTACAAGTCTAGCTATTTCTTGCAGACTACAAGTTGGCATTTCCAATGTGACAAAATTTGACTGAAATCATTGCTTACTTCTTATTTTCCTCTGATGTTGACGTTGGGATTTATTCAATAGGCAACTCCAGTGCGACATTCAAATCTGGGAGGGTCGGGGCTACTCTGATTTCACCTTCTTCACTGCTACTTTGGCCTTCCACCTCCTGATCTATGATTCCTTTGTTTTTCTCAAGCCTCTCCCCTTGGCTTCTCAAAAATTCCACCTCATCCTAGATTTGATTGATCAATGTGTGGCAATAGTTTCCACGGTAAAATTTAAGGTGGAGTTGTAAGAATCTAAGCGCATGGCCAGGTGCTGGGTGGTGAGGAAGTTATCACCCACTATTTCCTCCTCTCGATCTTCCTGGGCTCTGCATTGGTCCATGCTAACTGTGTCTCTGGATAATGAATATAGGTTATTCTTCTCTTTTCCAGCATTGTCGCTGCTTTTGTCTTGATAGTGAGGGAATTGTTGAGCGATGTTCTAGATTGTGGTGGCAGGATGATTAAGGTGACTCAATTTTAAATTCTTCCTTATCTTGTTCCTCTGTGAGGGTCACGATCGATGGCTTGCCCTATTACGATCTTTTTACCTTCCTCTGATCTTGCCACTGTCATGTGTTGTGGTCGTCCCTTTGTCTTTTCTTGTCCACTTGATTTTGTGAATTATTCCCTGGCTTGGAGAGATTGAACTCTTTCTGTAGCTTACTAACTTGAATTTTGTGCTTTCCCTCTTATGGTTTTTATATAATGGATCAGGCTCTGATTATCGTGGACTTCCCATGCGACGTCATTCCTTGTTCATGTAAGGTGACTGATCTGGACCTTGAAATGCTGCCATTTTTTGTTCAACATGCTCTAAATTCTCACCTCTGTCTTATCCCCGATAATTTGCACGAGTGGAATTGGTGAGAGGATATGGGGGGGAAGGGATAGCACTGTGTTGATGATCTCACTTGAAGGGTCCCACGGATAATTGGCCTTTTTTTGTGTGTGAATGTCATTTCTGTTTGTATCAAAGTACCATAAACTTCGTTTATGGATTTACCAACGTACCTTGTCCTCCCATGAAAATCGAGAGTTAGTCCATATCGGTTTCTATGCTGGAGCACACTCTGCACATGTCTGTTGGGTGTGTGTACATATTGTGTGAGCTATGTTATCCCCGCTTTTTAGGGATAACTAGGAGATCATGTCTCGAGGCCAACAGATCCTAGGCATGGAATATCGAGAGTAGGATTGACCTGAGCATGGCCCTAGAGGGCCCATCCTTTTCTTCTTCCATTAGCTTTGTCTTGTCAGCAACAACAACATCCATCACCAATGGCTTGGTCTTGTATCAGAAGACGTTCTTGCTCCATGAGGTAATTGGTCCAGGTATCATGGTATGTGTCACTTTAGATCATTCAAACCTTTAAATATATGCATCTGATTCCTTTTATCTCTAACAACTGCTCGGATCTTACATTAGCTTACATGACCATGCTTGGGGAGATTGATTGGGTGCCCTAGAAAGCATGTGCCCATAGGTCTTGGTTTTCCACTAGGGGGATTTCTGAAAATCCATCGTCTGCTCCCATCATAGCACCATTGTTTCATCTTATCACCCGCTCATCTATCCCATTCCCCTTGTCCGGGTATCGGGTTGACCTATTTGTAGGATTACACCTCATCTCGTGGGAAGAAGGGGCTAAAGGCCCAAAAGGTAAAAACAGTTGGTAAAAGACAAAATCCTAGAAATGAAACCTCGAGATGCTTCACCCAGGGATCCCCGAGAAGGCAATAAAAGGCCTCTCAACAAGAAACAAGAGGAACCCGAAAAATAAAAAACAAGACCTAGTCAAAGGATAGGGGGTCTCATCATGAGCCAACCTATTAGGTTCATGGGTACCTAACAATATGACATTGCCACCATCTGGTTACCATACCAGGGTAGTGACCTTTGGTTGCATGGCCAAGGGAAAGGGGGTCTCATCACAAGCCAGCCTTCTCATCTCTATGAAAGTAATTGTGAGTAACGTTGTCAGCTCTGGTCACCATGCCAAGGTAGTGTCCTTTGGTTAGCCCTTGAATAAAAAGAAAAAAAGAATAAGAAAAAGAAAATAAGAGAATAAAGCAAGAAAAAGAATAAAGGCAAGAATGGGCTTGGAAAAAATGCATCCATGACAGGTACAACTCGCCTTCTACAAAGGCACCCATAGATAACATTATGAATCCTTGGCCCTCACTGCACCCACATGTCTAGACATCTCCTAGCCACATCACCTCACCGGAAAGGAAGAGGACATTCCATCAGAGGCACTCTGACAGGACTAGACCTGGGGGGAATGAACCCTTTTCAATGGAACGCCAGCCTTGGAAGGCTTGGGACGTCTCCATATTCACCATGATGTCATCCAGCTTCATGGATTCTTTTGGAGGCAGACTGGGCAGCAGTGGCACATGTGGCATGTTGGAGAGGCCCCTGGGGGGCTAACGTTTTGCTCCTTGGTATCTCATTTGCCCTAGAAAGGGATAGTGCCTCCCTTGAAGGGGATTTTACTCTCATTTTTACTTGATTAGGGCTTTTTACTTAGCATTTAATGTAAAAATAGTATGCTTTTGACATTATGGCCTTGTTGGCCTTTTTATGACCTAAAAGGTAAAATACGGTCATTGATACACTATATATTGAGGGTTTTGACTCTCATTTTGATCATCATCTATCACTCACTCATTAGTGAGGTCTGATTTTATCACTCTATTGGGGTTTTTGGCTGATTTTAAGAGAGGCACATTTGTTGAAGGAAGACTTTTTTGGCATATATGGTGTTTCTCTTGAAGGAAGGTTTTACAAGTAGGGTTTACATGGTTATCTCTTCATGAATTGTAAGTGTTTTTTCTGCAAAACTTTTTATTGAATGGTTGTAGTTTAAATTTCTTGCATATTACTTGTAAATTTGCTAAATCAAAACCCTAGGTGACAAGCACATTTAATTGGTCCTTGTCTCATGTCCCCTGATAGAGAAATTTTTAGCCATTGAAGAAGGAAGAGAGAGCCTAGTCATAGCTACACTCTCATTTCCTCTTCTCCCTGAGCTAGCCATACTATCCATAAGCTAAAGAGAGTGAGATTTCCTTGGCCTAGTTCTTCTACACCAGGGTCGTACCATTCTAGGGTTTGTTGAAAAGGCCTTGTTGTAGCAACACCTTGCCTCTTCAAACCCTCATGCTTTGGTTGTCTTTGCTTTATCTTCAGCTAGTCGTTTTGCCAATTTGATCTAAAGAAGGAGGAGAGAGCACGAGGCCTTGCTTTAGAAACACCAGAGTGAGCCTCTCTCCCCTAGGGTTTCATTTCTGAAGCCCTGCCATTGCAGCACTTCAGAACCCTTCCCTCTAGTCTATAGTCACCCTCCTTCAACTCTTGTGTCCTTCCTATTGACTCCATTGAACCCTAAGGCATTGATCTAATCCTCCAACGTTGAAGTGATTTGATCCTAAACACTCTCAAAATACTTTTTTTTTATTTGAAACCCTAGTCCTATTGTTGTCTTCATCATTGGCTATTATCATCATTGTGCAGCAACGTTTTTCCTTATAAGGAATTGAATGGTGTTTAAGGCATTTATTGAATGAAGGATTGATTGGATATATTGATTGCTACATCATTTTGGTATTTATTGGTGGAGTGATATTATTTCATTGCTATATTGACAAACATTGACTTTGTCAATATTTATTGTTATAATTGCTTATATGTTGAANCTAGGGTTTGTTGAAAAGGCCTTGTTGTAGCAACACCTTGCCTCTTCAAACCCTCATGCTTTGGTTGTCTTTGCTTTATCTTCAGCTAGTCGTTTTGCCAATTTGATCTAAAGAAGGAGGAGAGAGCACGAGGCCTTGCTTTAGAAACACCAGAGTGAGCCTCTCTCCCCTAGGGTTTCATTTCTGAAGCCCTGCCATTGCAGCACTTCAGAACCCTTCCCTCTAGTCTATAGTCACCCTCCTTCAACTCTTGTGTCCTTCCTATTGACTCCATTGAACCCTAAGGCATTGATCTAATCCTCCAACGTTGAAGTGATTTGATCCTAAACACTCTCAAAATACTTTTTTTTTATTTGAAACCCTAGTCCTATTGTTGTCTTCATCATTGGCTATTATCATCATTGTGCAGCAACGTTTTTCCTTATAAGGAATTGAATGGTGTTTAAGGCATTTATTGAATGAAGGATTGATTGGATATATTGATTGCTACATCATTTTGGTATTTATTGGTGGAGTGATATTATTTCATTGCTATATTGACAAACATTGACTTTGTCAATATTTATTGTTATAATTGCTTATATGTTGAATTAGCAGATGATCTTTGATATATGACGTACTAACCAAGATTTGCACATATAAGTTTCTTGTTGCTTTGTCCCGGACATGTTCTTTTCTTCTTCTTTGGTTACTTCTTATTATTGGCTATTTAGCCGGATCTTCTACTCGGTGGTGACTTATGAGGGGGATTTACACTTTGGCCTTATCATCCTTCACCTTCTCAAAGATCCAAGTCACCAGGGACGTCTCCCTTGGGCCTTGTTGAAACATTTATTAAATTTTTTATCTTCAAAACTAAAACCTTCCTTTTTCGAGTTTTGACTTTTCATAAAGCATAACCCTCACTATCATTTCCAAAAGGCCGGTACCGAAATCCCAACAAGCTTTATTCTTCAAATAATAGAAGGAAAAAAACCAAAAATGTTATAAAAGTCCCGACGCGCTTTCTGTAAAGTTATTTTTTAAATCACGAAAAGCTTAAAACCTAAAGAAGTTAAGACTAACTTTTAAAAGTTTTTCAGGGTTCTGGGTTTACTGAGAACATATGTTTTAATGCATTTCCAATCGTGGAATCCTGATCCCTGATTTCTCGAAATATGGAAGTTACTAATTATTAAAGACTACGTTAATCGTATCGCGATTTCGGGATACAGGTTTCAACGATAACATACCTCTTGTCAACATGATCCCTGGAATCTTGAAACGCGATGTCCTGACTCATAATCTATGTTTAAACTGAATTAATCCTATTTTGGAAGTTAGTCCTTAATCCTGATTAATTAATTCACTAATACGAAAATTTAAGGCTAAGTTAATCATATCGCAATTTCAGGATTCAGGGTTCATCGATGACATACCTTTTGTCAACATAATCCCTGAAACCCCAAAAGAATCAAAGTGGGTTTAATACTGATTAATTAATTTACTAAAACGAAGTTAAGTCCTAATTTAAATTTGTCGTGATATCACAATTTCGGAAATCGGGATTCAACAATAACATACCTCTTGTCTTCACGATCCCCGAAATCCTGAAACGTGAAGTCTCGACTCGTAATCTTTGTTTAGTCTAAATTAATTATGTTTTGGAAGCATGATTAATGACAATCAAACTTTTTAGGTTTGTTCACGTTTCAGTTTCCGATTGAATGAAATTTTCTGAATTTTGAATTCAAAAGTGCCAAAATGCGGCCACTTTAATAAAGGATAATTGATGAGATGTGACACTAATGAGTATCTTAGTAAATATCCATTGCATTCAATGTATTGAATTCTTGTCAGTTGTGTCAGTACTTTCATCGTTAAATGAATTAAAAGAGAGTTTAAAGGTCTGTGTTTCGCAACATATTTTGTTTCATACTATCAAGCGTAAGACACATTCAGCCGAGCTCATACACTCCTTTTCTGTGACAGGTTTTCCATCTAACATAAAGTCATGGCACCAAAGAAATAACTAAAGAAGGGTGAAGATACAGAGGAGATGTGTAACCTAGAAGGAGATATCATATCTGACACTACGTCACATGCCATCGACTCAATTAAATCCTGGACACATATCTCTGAATTCCTAGATTACAAAATCAAGAATTCTCCTCCTAATTTCGAGAATCACTTTCGGGATATAGCATAATCAAATCTTCATAAGATTGTAACGCGCCCTCGACTTATGGCATACAACAACATGATCAATTGGGCCTTGGAAAAGGTTAATATCCCAACAAGAATCATTTTAAATGATCAAGGGGTCGTTGTCGGCTCATTCAGGCCAGAACATATACAACTAATGTATAAACTCTCACCAAATCCTAAGTACAATTATAATGCCGAGTTTTTAGCTGAATTTCAAAGGAAGGAGTGTACTGAGGTAGACCGAACTTATCCCGATTTAAACATAGAATGGTGGAGATGTCCATCAAAATTTAGAGCCGATACTCATGGGGTTTATGCCACAACATCTTTGAACGAATACATGGTCTATGTCGCCATTATGTTGTGTAGACTTTTCGAGAAAAAAAATCCCTCCCATTTTCCTACAAAATGGGTGCCCTTTTTAGAAGAAGCTTCAGAAGGATACACTTTTAACTGGAGTAAGATTTTGTCTGATAACCTAGCTCAAGAAGTTTCAAATTACAGATTTGCAAGATCTAAAGGTCAGCCAATGGCCTTTTACATGTTAGCATACATTATGGACGCAATCTGCTTTGTGACTCCTTTTCCCCTGATGAATTGGAGTTGGAACATAACCTGCCCCGAACCCATTCATGAGTATCACTCTGTGCTATGGGAAGAAAATGCTAAGAATGTGTTTTACAAAATTTGTCATTTTATAGTAATTCCAATGCATAAAATGTTTTATGGCTGTGAACCCCCTCACATTTCTGAGCCAGTCTCAGGAAATCTCAAAGCAATAGCCGACTGATTTGTTGACGAAAAATTCTCTTACATTAGGGTTTATGGGTGCTCAATCCCCCCTCAAACACTTCCAAAATTCCTCTCGGACAGACTGGTATTGAGGGAGGTATCACATCAAATAGTGAAAGGTGGTATTGGAATAGAGCTAAAGGCAACTCAAAAGAAATCTTGGCCAATATTCCCTGTGTATGTCAGGAAATTTTCATTACTAAACCTAGGCCATTCTAAAGTGGAAGCCGAAGCACTAGAAGAAATAAAACTGGTAGATATTGAGAATAGAAAGCATGACCCTTATCAATTAGTAAGCAGACATTTGATGCATTGTAATATGAAAGCTTATGAACACAAAAAATATGTTTATGATGATATTTTCAAAGAAGTTAAAACTTATGAGGAGGTATTAAACAGGGTACGTGCCTTGTCACTCGACTTACAGAATGGTTTCATGTCCTTCAAAAGTCACAGGAGAAGTTGTTTGCCAAAAATTTTGCAGGGTGAATCCACGACCCCTCCTCCAGAGAAAGAAGGGCCTCCCCCGGGCTTTGAAACAGATGTACAGGATAAAGCAAATACAAAGGGAAAATTGAAGGAGATTGAAATGCCTTCACAAGAAATATAAGTTCCTTAGACAGAAAAATCAGAGGCAGGGAAAGGAAAGGAGTTGGAAACACCCACAGAAATCCCTGAGAATTTTCCCAAAAAAGTAGGAAGAACAACAACGACATAACTTGGAAGTCCCATTACTTATTTGACTCCATTGCAGTCTACTTATGGAAACCCCCAAGAGGGAGCTCTATACGTTAGTGATCTTGAGCCTATTTCTAGAGATGAGATTCCTTCCTCCGATTATTTTTTCAGTAAAAAGTGAAAGGCTATCCTAAAATAGGAAATGCATCCAAGAGGAGATATGATGATTAAAAAGCACAAGATCATTATAGATGGACAAAAACTTAAAGAGGGAGAATTTGCTATAGAAATAGTAGGCACAATGGGAGCCTTAGCATCAACAAATTTATACTCTATGAGTAGTTTGAAAACTATGTTGGAGCAAAATTATTAGATGATAGCTCAGCTACAGGGTCAATTAAAGGAGACTGAAAGAAATATCAGTTGGGAGATAAAAAAGGGTCTAGAACAAGCTAGATTAAATGACATTCAAGAGATTCAAAAACTGAAAGGAAGCTTAGAGGAAGCAAATCAGAAAATACAGGTCACTCAAGCACAGGTCCTACAACAAGAGGAAATGAATAAGCAATTACAGGATAAGATTAATTCCATTTAAAATCAAGTGGTAGAGCTTGAAATCTTCCAAGCCCAGGTGCTGGAAATACATACAAAGATAGAAAAAGAGAAACATGGAGTGTTATTTAAGCTTGAGTTTATTCATAATTACTTTCTGGGAGCAAGTAAATCTTTGGAGAATATTCTACTGAAGGAGAGAGAAGTGAAAGCAGCCAGAACAACCTTTCAAAAAGTAGTGGCTCTTTCAACAAAAGAGGAGGTCGAAGAGATTCAAAAGATATCTGTTTCAGAGCAGATTAAAGATGATATAATACTTAAGGTATGGGAGGCAAACCTTGCAGAAAACAAAAAAATAACCAGAGAAGTTAATGACAACTGTCAAGGAATTTTTGACCTTTTAGAGAAAACTTCATTGAACATTGGAAAAAATGTTTGTCCAGGGTTGTTAGGAGAAATTAACATCGTCAAGCATCAGGTAAGAGTCAAAGAGGATTTGGAAGAAATTCACGTAGAGATTCCTTAAATAAAGGTAATCAATGTCACTCTAATTGACAAATGGATAGTAATGCCTAACTTAAAGCTACAAACTATTAAGTTCGCGAGAAACAAAATCGAAGACCATTTGCCAGAACTACAGAGAAAGTTTTTCTTATTTGAAGCAAAGGATATTCCAGAAGCTCCCAGAGTTTTAGTGCAGTTTCTGGGAAAATTTATTTATTGTCTTAAAGTGGAAGGAGGAGGTTCATCAATGCAGACATGAAATATTGTTTTGAAGATTTTCATCATTGGAATAATAAAGCAGTTAGAATAGAAATGTAAATGGTTCAAAATTTCTCATTCATATAACCGTTAGTCTTAGGAAGTTAGTTAATCACCAACGGGAAAAATGTTTGGTGATCATGTATAAATATAATTTCACAAGACTGAGAAAAAGCTTTTGGTTTTTTGGATCCGATTGTATTAGAAGTTTTCCGATTTACAATGATATAGATAATGCAGAAGAGATTATGAATTATGTTACCTTGAAGCTATGTGTTCCTTCACTCTATTTTCAATATCTTCCAATATCTTTTATTCCATGTCTTTCTAATGAATAATCAGCTATAGTTTAATTCAAAATTCTACTATAGTTTGAATTTATTTGATCATCTAATCATTTACAGTTTTTCCTCTGTGATCGCTATCAGCAGTTGCAAGACCTGTAGGTCTGTTGGATGGTTATATCTTATACTCCATTAGAATTTTTTTTTTCTCCACTTCTTCTATTATGATATGAGATTCTTTCAAGATTAAAGCCTCATATTCTCCAACAGTGTTTCTTTGTTTTTATTGTAATATTCTCAAATTACTTCAAATACAGAAAACGACCTTTACTGTTATTATATTATTATTTTGAGTTCCAAAATTCCTTTTCTATTTCATCCCACAAAACTGAAGCAACCAATTTTGAAACTTATTTATAATTCAATAAAATTTTAATCCTCATGACTGTCCCAAGTAATAGACAACCTAACATAGAACCCAACCTACAGGATCAAACTAGCATTGCTTTGAACTTGTTCAATACTATATTGCAAATGACAACTACCCGAGTCAAATTAGAACGTTCATGGGCAATTATTGAGAGAGAAATCAACATCCAAGAACAATGGGAAGCTAGACAGAGACAGTTGAGAAACCAACTCTGATTTACCCTTCACAATTGATTCTTACTCCTTGATTCTCTTTATTTTTCGGATGCCTTGATGGTATACTTTAGAGCCTTAAAGTATAAACTCAGGAACAACATATTTTTGGCATCGTTGTCGGGGAACGAAGAAACGAAACTTTTCCCTGGGAAGAATGACATTGACATTTTCTTTCTTTGATAGTGAACAAAGATAGAAAACCTTCTAAGGATACCTTTATTTTTCACTTGGCAACTCCACGATAAGTAAAGTGACTATTAGCTGAAAGAACACCAGAAAGAACCCAGACGACAAGCAGACCTCGCCAGTCTCTGATTCGGAAAAGATTTTAAAATCACGAAGATCCCTTAGACAAATCATTTCACCCATACATAATATTTGTCAGCCTGATTTTACGCAGTTGAACGTTATGGAAACACTTGAGAGATCCTTCTCGCTTCTCCTCTCATATGATATGTTCTCTTTTCCTGAGGTATTTTCCCCATATTTTTGTGTGCCTTCTCCTCACACAATCTGAGCTATAGCCTCAAATCTATCAATGGACACACACGGAGGTGCTGGAGCTGGGGGTGGTGCCCTAGGAGGACCAGCAGGTGGCCAAGCACCGCTTCCTAGAATCTTTGCTAAAGTAGCTGCTAGATATGCCCCCCTTGTCCTCCCAATTCCCCTACATGACCTTCCTGAAAATTATATGAAAAGCCTTCCCAAGTTTACAGAGGAAGGAGATTTAACTGCTCAAGAACATATAAATTTCTTTGACCAACTTGCCGACATCCTCGGAATTGAACATGAAGATGTCTATTCTAGACTCCTCATTCATACTTTCGAAGGACAAGTGAGGACATGGTTCTGAGCCTTAGCAGCCATATCTCTAAGATCTTACGAAGAACTTGAAAATGCTTTTATTAGACAATGGGGGGAGAGGAGGGACCACCTCTATTACCTAACTAAATTTGGATCCCTTAGAAAGAAAAATTCAGAATTAGTTCTAGAATTCACGCAAAGGTTTAACAAGTTGTATAATAAAATCTCAGTCGAGGTCAAACCTTCTCAACCCACAACAAAGGTGACTTTCGCTGGAGTCTTTCATCCTGATTTTTCTCTATTATTGAGAGAAAGGAGATCAGTAGATCTCAGGAAAATGAAAGATGATTCTCTAGAACTCGAATCGAACATGATGGCATCAGGGAAATTAAAAGCAAAAATAGAAACCGAGAACAAAGAAATTAGGAAATTCAAAGAACAAGGTGAATCCTCAGGATCAGGTAAATCCTCGGGAGATAAAATAGATGAGATGGCTAGGGTAATTAGATAACTTTCAAATAAGATCTCAAAATTGGAAATAGATAAATCAAAAAGGGATAATTTTCCTAGGAAGGATTTTAGAAGGAATCCTGATCCTCAGGCCCCACAAAAAACAGTTAAAAATGAAGATAAAAAAATCCCAACCCCCTTCAAAAGTGAAAACTTCATTGGAGAGGAAGATCTAGAAGATTTTGAAGAGTTAGATGAGGATATTAATAATCTTGGCGACGATAATAAATCACCTTATTTATCGAGACAAGATTACAAAAAATCCTTAAATAAGGAAATTAGATCGGAAGACAATGTTAGCAAAGATACGTCTGAAGATTTGGCCTACCAGGGTATTGCAGATGATATTATAGCCGAACTACATGAGAAATATAATTCAATACCTAGGAACAAGAGTCTTCCAACTATCTCAACAAAAATGATCTTGCCTAGGGGAAAAACTGATGAAGCAACTCCAAAGGTTGCTGACAAACAAACTGCAAAAAATCACACCACTGACACGCAACCTGTCGAGCCAAAGTCAGTAGGAATACCTACCACAAAAACACAGGTCCCTGTGAGTGAAATCAAATCTGCACCACAAAGAAAAGCTGAAAAGAAAGGAATGGAGGCCCCAAACATAGAGAGCAAAAAGGCTCTGGGAAATTTTAGTCTCGAAAATGAAATAAACAAAATCAAAATCCCTATCCTGCTTGTCGAACTGGCTAAAAATCCCATATACATAAAACAAATTGCCAAGATGATTAGCTTTTCAAAAGACAAAAGTCAAGCCGATGTCATTAACTTAGAAGATGACAAGCCGAACATAGTTTTTGGTCCGCATTGTGAAGGTGCGAGAGACGTTGTTGCCCCCTTCTATATCACGTTGACCTTGTTCAACCACCTACCTCATAATTTCATGCTATATTCTAGAGCATCCCATAATGTGATGCAAAAATCCATTATGGAGAAACTAGGTCTCGAAATCACCAGGCCATATGGAGACTTATATTCATTTGATTCAAGAAATGTCAAATGCATAGGTATGATTAAAGACCTGGTGGTCAATTTGGCACAAGTACTCACAAAAAGCATTATTATGGACGTAGTGGTCGCCGACATCACTCTGAAGTATGGTATGATGTTATCTAGGTCATGGGGTGCCAAGCTTGGAGGATCTCTCCAGCTTGACATGACATACGCTACGATTCCAGTTTTTGGAGGACAATACACACGTCTTTACAGAGAAACTAGGTTGGCATTCATGGTAGGTGATCCACATAACCCAAATAACCACCCTGTATATATTGCTGATCAAGATTTAGGAAATTGTATCTTATCTATTGATGATGATTTTGAGGTAGGTATAGACGAAAGTTGTACAAAAGAAAAAACAGAAAAAGAAAAAATTAAAAAAAAATGTATATATCACTGGTGTATGGAAGATGTTTTTTGACAGTGCTTCATCTTACCTTGGAGCTAGAGCTGGGGCACTCCTTGTGGCTCCTGATGATCAATTTGTAATCCCCTTTTCCTATAGGCTACAGTGGAATGTGGACTACAAAAATAATGTATGCAAGTATGAAGCCTTAGTGCTAGGGTTAGAATCTGCTAGGAGAATGAAAATAAAAAACCTCAAAGTCTTTGGTGACGCCGAGCTAATCATAAAACAGGTAAACCGACAGTACCAGGCCAAACATCCTAGGTTGAGGTCCTACAGGAATTGCGTTTGGGATCTGATTGAAAATTTCTTCTCCTCTGTCAAGGTTCTTTTCATTCCAAGAACTGAAAACCAATAGGCTGATGTGTTAGCCAAAGCAACCTCAACGTTCACACCTCCCACTGCATTTAAACTAAAGTATCACATACAAATGAGGCACCGGCCTTCTATACCAAATAACATACAACATTGGCAAGTCTTTGAGGATGATGAATAGCTTCGTAAAATTTTGGAATCAATAGATGAGTTTGTTGAAACGCACGCTGACCAAGAAAACCAAAATGAGCCCATTTGGATCATGCAGGAAGGAGAGGATCCTCAAGAGTTTCACGATAAAATCGTGAATCACTAAATGCTTGTTCTTAAAAATAACCAGATACCCAAGGGCCTGATTCCCTTGGAAATATTATTCAATCAAGATGATATCCCTTCAAAATCCACCCTAAAACCTCAACCTGAAGAGGTTGAAAACTGTGACATAGGTACTACACAAAACCCTCAGTTGGTGAAGCTATCCAAATATATGTCCCCAGAAACCAAAAATAAATATGCGGAGTTGCTTAGAAAGTACAAAGATGTTTTCGCTTGGTCATATGAAGAGATGAGAACCTATGACACCTCTGTGATCGAACATAAGATACCCCTGAAGCCTGGTGCCAAACCCTTTAGACAAAAACTCAGACAAATCAATCCTATTTTATTGCCCGTGATCGAAAGGGAAGTCAAAAAACTCTTGGATGCAAAAATAATTGTACCATTGAGATTATCTGATTGGTTAGCAAACCTAGTCCCGGTTAGAAAGAAAAATGGGGAAATTAGACTGTGTGTCGATTTCAGAAATCTAAATAAGTCATCCCTCAAAGATAATTACCCCCTACCCAAAATGGATCATGTTTTAGAAAAAGTAGTTGGGGCAAGTAGGATGTCAATGATCGACGGTTTTTCCGGGTACAATCAAATCGTCGTCTGTGAACATGATAAAGAAAAGACAACCTTTACCACCCCTTGGGGTACATTTATGTATGACAATATGCCTTTTGGTTTAATGAATGCAGGTGCTACTTTCCAACGGGCTATGGATATCGATTTCATTGGTGAAAGAGACAAATTTTTTGTTATCTATCTTGATGATCTAACCATTTTTTCTAAATCTGATGAAGATCATCTAATACATCTCAAGCAGATGTTTGAGAAATTTCGCAAGTTTGGTTTGTCTTTAAACCCCAAAAAGTCTAACTTTGCTATGCAAGAAGGTAAACTCTTGGGCCATATTGTGTCTTGAGATGGAATTAGAATTGACCAAAAAAGAGTTGAATCTATAAACACAATAAATATTCCTAGGAATGTAAAAGAGATTCAGTCATTCTTAGGAAAAATAAATTTTTTGAGGAGATTTATTCCAAACTTTGCTGAAATCGTGAAATTGATCATAGATATGCTAAAGAAAAATAGTGAAGTGAAATGGACAGTAGAAGCTAAAGCATCATTCACACGCATCAAAAAGGTTATAAGTGAGGCACCTGTACTAGCAAGCCCTGATTATCTAAAGGATTTTCTTATTTTCTCATTCGCCTTCGAACACACACTCGCCGTGATTCTCCTCCAAAAAAATGAAGAAGGTTTTGAGCAACTGATAGCCTTTTTTAGAAAAAGTCTTAGAGACGTCGAACTTAGATATAATATAATGGAAAAACAAGCATATGTTATGGTGAAGGCGTTAAAGGCTTTTAGAACCTATGTGTTGCATTCGAAGGTGATTGTGTACGTACCCACTAGCTCCGTAAAAGATATTTTGGTTCAGTCCGACAGTGATGGCAAAAGAGGATGGTGGCTTGCCAAAATCCAAGAATTCGACTTGGAAATAAAACCAACAAAACTAGTAAAGGGGCAAGGTTTAGCTAAACTCTTAGCTGAATCAAATTTCAGAGCTCTCAGAATAAATGGCTTACAGGGAGGTGAAGAGTGTGTGGACATGAACGAGCTCGATGAACAAACAATTGAATTCAAAATCGAAGAGAAGTGTGTTTCATCAAATTGGTACAAAGACATAGTGTCCTACCTGTTGACCTTGAAGTGCCCGAGTGACTTACCCCCATCCAAAGCCAAAACGTTGAAGTTGCATGCGGTCAAGTACTGTATATCCAAAAGACAATTGTATTGGAAGGACCCACTCGGCTTCCTGTTTGTTTGTTTGGTCGAATCAGAAACATAAAAGGTCATAATCCAATTTCACGAAGGAGTGTGTGGAGGACACCATGCCTGGAGGGAAACAGCTTATAAGATCCTGAGGGTAGGGTATTATTGGCCCAAAATTTTCTCAGACATCAACAACAAGGTCCGAGCTTGCAACCCTTGCCAATTGTTCTCAGGCAAACATAAACTCCCAGCAATTCCATTGGTTCCGGTCAAAACATAATCTCCTTTTCAGCAATGGGGATTAGATTTCATAGGCGAAATTAATCCTCATTCTAGCGCTCAACATAGATGGATCATGACTGCTATAGATTACTTCACCAAATGGGTGGATGTTATTCCAACTAGAAGGGATACTGATTCGGTGGTAATAGATTTCCTATAAGAGAATATTTTGTCTAGATTTGGCTGCCCCCGAAAGATAGTCACAAATAACACACAGGCTTTTAAATCTATGGCTATGGTCAGTTTTTGCTAAAAATATAATATTTTTCTTGGTCATTCCACGACATACTACCCTCAGGGAAATGGTCTGGCTGAGTCTTCAAACAAGAGCCTAATCAATATATTTAAGAAAGTGTTGAGAGAAAACAAGAAATCTTGGCATGTGCATTTGAAATATGCTCTGTGGGCAAATCGGATAGGCACGAAAAAGTCTATTGGTACTTTTCCTTTCCAAATGGTGTATGGGACCGATGTAGTGTTACCTATAAATCTAGCACTTCCCGTAATGAAACTTTGGCAAGATGAGAAGGAAGAACCAAATCATGTCACAAGAAGGATAAATCAGCTGATTGAAGTTCAACAGCACAGGGCTGAAGTAGACGAAAGGTTGCAAAAATACCAGGACGACATGAAAGCGCTATTCGATCGTAAAGCCAAAGAAAGAGATTTGGTTTTAAAATGGGATGTGAGAAAGGAGGACTCGAAAAACATGGTAAATTTGATCACATCTGGTACGGACCGTTCAAGGTAACAACTCTTGAATGAAAAAATTCATTTCTGTTAGAGAATTTGGACGGTAAAATCCTCAATGCCCCTGTCAACGGGCATTATTTAAAACATTATATGGAATAATTGGTTTCCAAAATTCCCACTATATATACCGTTTGATTTTCCTTTTTATTTCATAATTTCCTTTGGTAAGTCTTCATTCAAAAAAAAAAAAAAATAGGTTAATGTTTTTCTAGAAGTAGGGATACAAAATTTTCAATGTATTCAATTCTTTTAAAAGCCCTAATACTCTTCGTATTGTTCCCTTGCAGGATTCTGGCTAGCAGCCTGACAAGAAAAAGTAGCAAACAAACAGCCTTATATTGGAAGATAAATTCACCGAAAATAGGTGATAGATAAGATTTTCAGTTATTTCAAAAGAGAACGAAAATGGTAAGGAAAAGGTGTGAATTCCAGAAAAGTCTATTTTTTCAAACAAAGGTTTTTTTTAAAAAGGTGCGGTGATTGTCTCGTAAGTGTGATATGTCACTAAAAGAATGATTTCAAAATCTAGGCCCTAAGAGTTTCACCTAGAATAAGATAAGAGCTAATTAAAATAAACAAAGAGAGAAAAGCGTTTCCGAGAAAGAGTTCCAAGAGTTGGGTTTAATTCATGACCCCTATTTTTTGATTTCCAAGTCTTTCTCGTCGCCCCTTTATACCCTTGGTTTTGCCTTCTTAAAAGACCAAATATCTTTTCGGGTTTCTCACAGAGGGAGAAGAGATTACGTCTTAGTTTTGGAAGATGAAAAACAGTTCTTAAAAGGTAGACCAGTCCTCATAACTCCTCACTCTTCGACTAAACAAAGTTATTCTTAGGCCGATCCTGACTCTCCTAGGTTTCTTAACAGTCTTCAAAGGATTTAGGCTTGCTCGACGGAAGACCCCTAGAATTAATATTCCCCTTTTTCCCTGTGGACTAAGGTGCTTTGAAAGTTAAGAAAGGGTTGGTCCAGGGTAATCAAAGCAAGTTGATAGACTGACACTACAAATTTTACACAGATACCATCCCTGGTATACTTACTACCACTGATTTCCCCCACTTCATGTTCAAAAAGTAAAATATAAGATAGATGGTGAAAGGAAATTCATATTTGATTGCCCCCATCTAGTCCAAGAAGATGATGAAAGGAAATTCATTTAAATGATTTCCCTCATCTCAACATTTAAATGCATAATTATAATTCGAAGTGGTGAAAGGAAATTCAGTAAAAAGGGGAAGATAACTTCACTGGGGTACTGAACAGGCTCGTTGGCAGTGAAGCAATATTTGAGGTATCTGTAAGGCTGTCATATGTAATTTTCAGTCTACTCTAGTTACCAGCCTTTTCGAAACTGGATCTGCATCCCAAGTCCAGATAGGGCTCCCCAATTAAAAACATGAAATTTACTTCATTTGATGCAAGCCAAAATCTGCAAGATCTGTTAGATTCCCTAGGATTTTTTTGATCATCTTAAAGTAGACTTAAATTCAGTAGCGAGAAGGAGAAGATCAAGAATGGGGCTGCAACTGAGTTTACAACGTTGAGAGTTTTGAAAAGCTTTTCAGAAGTAAACACGAAATCTCTTTTTCCCTCTGTATCCCCTTCCTAAGAAATTTCTACAGAAAGAATCCATTGACTCCATTTACCCAATAAAGGCACTAAGTCTAACTATTCTCCTCGTCCCACAAGGAGACGAGGTCCCCAATTGGAGCCTATGTTGAAACATTTATTAAATTTTTTATCTTCAAAACTAAAACCTTCCTTTTTCGGGTTTCGGCTTTTCATAAAGCATAACCCTCACTATGATTTCCAAAAGGCTGGTACCGAAATCCTGACAAGCTTTATTATTCAAGTAATAAAAGGAAAAAAAACAAAAATGTTATAAAAGTCCCGACGCGCTTTCTGTAAAGTTATTTTTTAAATCACGAAAAGCTTAAACCCTAAAGAAGTTAAGACTAACTTTTAAAAGTTTTTCGGGGTTCAGGGTTTACTGAGAACATATGTTTTAATGCATTTCCAATCACAAAATCCTGATCCTCGATTTCCTGAAATCTGGAAATTACTAATTATTAAAGACTACGTTAATCGTATCGCGATTTTAGGATACAGGGTTTAACGATAACATACCTCTTGTCAACATGATCCCCGAAATCCTGAAATGCGAAGTCCCAACTCATAATCTGTGTTTAAACTGAATTAATCATGTTTTGGAAGTTAGTCCTTAATCCTGATTAATTAATTCACTAATATGAAAATTTAAGGCTTAAGTTAATCATATCGTGATTTCCGGATTCGGGGTTCATCAATGACATACCTTTTGTCAACACGATCCTCGAAACCCCAAAAGAATCAAAGTGGGTTTAATACTGATTAATTAATTTACCAAAACGAAGTTAAGTCCTAATTTAAACTTGTCGTGATTTAACAATTTCGGAAATTGGGATTCAACGATAACATACCTCTTGTCATCACGATCCCCGAAATCCTGAAATGAGAAGTCTCGACTCTTAATCTGTGTTTATTCTAAATTAATTATTTTTTGGAAGCATGATTAATGACAATCAAACTTTTTAGGTTTGTTCATGTTTCGGTTTTCGATTGAATGAAATTTTCCGAATTTTGAATTCAAAAGCGCCAAAATGCAGCCACTTTAATAAAGGATAACTGATTATATGTGACACTAATGCGTATCTTAGTAAATATCCACTGCATTCAATGTATTGAATTCTTATCAGTTGTGTCAGTACCTTCATCGTTAAATGAATTAAAAGAGAGTTTAAAGGTCTATGTTTCGCAACATATTTTGTTTCATACTATCAAGCGTAAGACGCATTCAGCTGAGCTCATACACTCCTTTTCTGTGACAAGTTTTCCATCTAACATAAAGTCATGGAACCAAAGAAAGAACTGAAGAAGAGTGAATATACAGAGGAGATGCGTAACCCAGAAGGAGATATCATATCCGACACTACGCCACACACCATCGACTCAATTAAATCCTGGACGCAAATCTCTGAATTCCTAGATTACAAAATCAAGAATTCTCCTATTGATTCCGAGAATCACTTTTGGGATATAGCAGAATCAGAGATTCATAAGATCGTAGTGTGCCCTTGGCTTATGACATAAAACGACATGATCAATTGGGCCTTGGAAAAGGTTGATATCCCGACAAGAAGAATTTTAAATGTTCAAGGGGTCATTGTCGGCTCATTCAGGCCAGAACATATACAAGTAATGTATAAACTCTCACCAAATCCTAAGTACATTTATAATGTCAATTTTTTAGTTGAATTTCAAAGGAAGGAGTGTATTGAGGTAGACCAAACTTATCCCGATTTAATCAGAGAATGGTGGATATGTCCATCGAAATTTAGGGTCGATACTCATGGGGTTTATGCCACAACATCTTTGAATGAATACATGGTCTATGTAGCCATTATGCTGTGTAGACTTTTCGAGAAAAAGAATCCCTGCCATTTTCCTGTAGAATGGGTGCCCTTTTTAGAAGAAGCTTCAGAAGGATACACTTTTAACTGGAGTAAGATTTTGTCTGATAATCTAGCTCAAGAAGTTTCAAATTATAGAGTTGCAAGATCTAAAGGTCAGCCAGTGGCCTTTTACATGTCATCATACATTATGGACACAATCTTCTTTGTGACTACTTTTCCCCTGATGAATTGGAGTTGAAACATAACCTGCCCCGAACCCATTCATGAGTATCACTTTGTGCTATGGGAAGAAAATGCTAAGAATGCATTTTACGAAATTTTTCATTTTATAGTAATTCCAATGCATAAAATGTTTTATGGCTGTGAACCCCCTCGCATTTCTGAGCTAGTCCCAGGAAATCTCAAAGCAATAGCCGACTAGTTTGTTGATGAAAACTTCTCTTACATTAGGGTTTATGGGTGCTCAATCCCCCCTCACGCACTTCCAAAAGTCCTCCCGAACAGACTGGTATTGAGGGAGGTAGCACATCAAATAGTGAAAGGTGGTATTGGAATAGAGCTAAAGGAATCTCAAAAGAAATCTTGTTCAATCTTCCCTGTGTATGTCGGGAAATTTTCATTACTAAACCTAGGTCATTCTAAAGTGGAAGCCGAAGCACTAGAAGAAATAAAACTGGTAGATATTGAGCACAGAAAGCATGACACTTATCAATTAGTAAGCAGACATTTGATGCACTGTAATATGAAAGATTATGAACACAAAAAATCTATTTATGATGATATTTTCAAAGAATTTAAAACAGGATATGGGCCTTATCACTCGACTTACAGACTAGTTTCATGTCCTTCAAAAGTTACAGGTGAAGTTGTTTGCCAAAAGTTTTGCAGGGTGAATCCACGACCCCTCCTCTAGAGCAGGAAGGGCCTCGCCCAGGCTTTGAAAAAGATGTACAGGATAAAGAAAATAAAAAGGGGAAAATGAAGGAGATTGAAATGGCTTCACAAGAAACAGAGGTTCCTCAGACAGAAAAATTAGAGGCAGGGAAAGGAAAGGAGTTGGAAACACCCTCAGAAATCCCTGAGAATTCTCCCAAAAAAGTAGGAGGAATATCATCGATAGAACTTGGAAGTCCCATTACTTCTTTGATTCCATTGCAGTCTACTTTTGGAAACCCCAAAGAGGGAGATCTATATGTTAGTGATCTTGAGCCTATTTCTAGAGATGTGATTCCTTCCTCTGATTATTTTTTCACTAAAAAGAGAAAGGCTATCCTAAAACAGGAAATGCATCCAAGAGGAGATATGATGATTAAAAATCACAAGATCATTATAGATGGACAAAAACTTAAAGAGGGAGAATTCTCTACAGAAATAGCAGGCACAATGGGAGCCTTAGAATCAACAAATTTATACTCTATGGGTAGTTTGACAACTATGTTGGAGCAGAAAGATCAGATGATAGCTCAACTACAGGGTCAATTAAAGGAGACTGAAAGAAATATCAGTTGGGAGATAAAAAAAGGGTCTAGAATAAGCTAGATTAAATGACATTCAAGAGATTCAAAAACTGAAAGCAAGCTTAGAGGAAGCAAATCAGAAAATACAGGTCACTCAAGCACAGGTCCTACGGCAAGAGGAAATGAATAAACAATTACAAGATAAGATTAATTCCATTCAAAATCAAGTGGTAGAGGTTGAAATATTCCAAGCCCAGGCACTGGAAATACATAAAAAGATAGAAAAATAGCAACATGGAGTGTTATTTAAGCTTGAGTTTATTCATAATTACTCTCTGGGAGCAAGTAAATCTTTGGAGAGTATTCTCTTGAAGGAGAGAGAAGTGAAAGCAGCCAGAACAACCTTTCAAAAAGTAGTGGCTCTTTCAACAAAAGAGGAGGTCGAAGAGATTCAAAAGCTATCTGTTTCAGAGAAGATTAAAGGTGATATAATACTCAAGGTATGGGAGGAAAACCTCGCAGAAAACAAAAAAATAACCAGATAAGTTAATGACAACTGTCAAGGAATTTTTGACCTTTTAGAGAAAGCTTCATTGAACATTGGAAAAAATGACTGTCTAGGGTTGTTAGGAGAAATTAACATTGTCAAGCATCAGTTGAGATTCAAAGAGGATTTGGAAGAAATTCAGGTAGAGATTCCACAAATAAAGGTAATCAATGTCACTCAAATTGACAAATGGATAGTAATTCCTAACTTAAAGCTACAAACTATTAAGTTCACGAGAAAGATAATCAAAGACCGTCTGCCAGAACTACGAGAAATTTTGTTTTTCTCCACTTCTTATGTTATGATATGAGATTCTTTCAAGATTAAAGCGTCATATTCTCCAACAATGTTTCTTTGTTTTTATTGTAATATTCTCAAATTACTTCAAATACAAGAAACAACCTTTACTGTTATTATGTTATTATTTTGAGTTCCAAAATTCCTTTTCTATTTCATCCCACAAAACTGAAGCAACCAATTTTGAAACTTATTTATAATTCAATAAAATTTTAATCCTCGTGATTGTCCCAAGTAATAGACAACCTAACATAGAACCCGGCCTACAGGATCAAACTAGCATTGCTTTGAACTTGTTTAATACTATGCTGCAAACGAAAACTACCCAAGTTGAATTAGAACGTTCATGGGCAGTTATTGAGAGAGAAATCATCATCCAAGAACAATGGTAAGCTAGATAGAGACAACTGAGAAACCAACTCTGATTTACCCTTCGCAATTGATTCTTACTCCTTAATTATCTTTATTTTTCGGATGCCTTGATGGTATACTTTAGAGCCTTAAAGTATAAAATTAGGAACAACAGGCCTTACCACCCAAAATAGAAAGAACCATCCCATTGAGGTGACATTGGGCTGGATTGGTTCCTTTTACGTCAATTTATCCCTTTATCTTTTGACCGATTACCATAAATACAAACTGTGTGATAACATTTTGGCGTCATTATCGGGGAACATTGAGTCAATTCTTCTCAAGCGAAAAATCTTTTCGATAAGCCTTGCCTCAAGAGCCTTATATTACAAGCTTACCTGGTGAATCCACTAGGGTGTTTTCCCTTTTCTTTGATGATTTCAAGAAAATCATCTGGCGACTCCACAAATAGATAATGATGACCCATAGTGGGTGTCAGTATATACTTTCATCCACCACTATGACCTCCACAAATCCGGTCACCCCTGTAAGTTCTCCCAAATGGTCTCATAAAGAAATCTTTAGTCCTTTAAGCTTACCTAACACNGGTTGAGTCCTGGATACCTAAGTTTTCAGGGGAAGATGGATCCTATGGCAACTCTCATTGGATCAATTTCTGTGATGCATTCCAGTTTCACTAATCCAGACAAGAACACCCTGATGTATTTTTAAGGCTCTTTGTGAGCTCACTCACTGGAAGTGCCAGAATATGGATTAACAAACTCCCGAAAGGAAACATCAAAAACACCGAAGATATTGAACAAGCCTTCAAGAAATATTGGTGTGAAAAATAAAGAATGGATTCCCTTTACTCTCAATAAACTAATATTTGCAAAGCCTTTGGCGAGGGCATTAGGGATTTCAATAATAGGTTCAACCTTATCCTCAAGAAGATCGGGCCTATTTTCTCAGAAGAAGTTGTCCTCCAACACTACTTGAACTCGTTGGAAGGAGTTTTACAGTTTACTCTCAAATATCGGTCACCCTCAACTCTAGAAGAAGCACAAGATTTTGCTTGCCAGATTGAGAAGAACCTTGAATTTGAAGACTACATCCATCAATTCAATCTCTTGTACAATAATAACCCTTGGGAATCTAGTGACGAGGATATCACCGAAGTTGAACCCAAGTTACCAGAGATTATTGAGGTAAAACTCATGATTCCCAAAAGGAAATGGAACACATCTTTCTCAAACATCAACAATGTCTTAAACGTCTCAAGACAACATGAACCAACTGAGGATTTGGGCATGGCCACTCATAAAAAACCTAACTTTGAAGATTCCTTGTTTGTCTTGAACACACCAATATTAGAAAATCAAGATATGAGTGAACCCAGATTTGAGTATTTTGACCACACCAATAGAGATCCAGAAACCAAGTCTGAAGACCCCCGAGTGCATAATGGAACCAAATTAGACACTAGTATGTCTTGTATCTTGAAAAGGGTTAAAAGAATTCGCAAAATCATCTTTTGAGGGGACTCCCATACTATTACAAACCGTTCAGTTTGAGCAAGATGAGAAAACACCCTCTTTATCATTAATAGATGATCTTGGACCTAGTGATTACAAATCGATGGATCCATACTTGTTTCAATATTGCCCCACTTTTCCCTTGATAGGAGAAGACACAGATTGGGGTGATTATCTCGACAATGCCTCTAATACCTCTGAAGATTCAGACAAAGATGGCTATCTAGTACAGAGAGTAAGTAATATCGTTGAGTGGAACGAAGATGTTTTCAAAGACATAGAAGTTCCAAGCACCGTCATTGTGGATGAAAACCCTTGGTGTTTTCAATGCACTGAAGCACATTGGGAACATGAGTGTCCTTACAGTAATGGTGGTCATCAACAAGTAAACAATATAGACCACTTCATAGAATTCCCTCAAATAAATATCATCGCTTAAGAGCATCAAGAGGAAATAAAAGAAGCGGCCAGGTCATCCAGAATGGTGGTAATAAACAAACTAGACCAGGAATCAAAAGAAAAACTAAAGAAACAAGAGTTCTAGGTGTATATAAGAAATAAGTTGAACCAACCTACCGTTGACCAAAAAAAAAACCCACCAGTGGATGTAATATTTCCTAAAACATCCAATACTGGAAGGGTTAACCTGAAATTTGACCTTGAAGGGGCATTATCCAAGATGTTTGTAACCATCCCTTTGAGAGAAGTCATCAAGGTACAATCTATCAAAGAGCGATTTGACAACTTTTTCCAAGGATCAGATGGACCATTGAAAGATGGGACTATTGGTCGTATCCAGAATGTACCTGTGACTACAACTTATGTGCAAGAGCCCAGTGATTCCATCAAATATGACAAAGCACGTGACAAAACCAGACAGACTCCTCATAAATATTCTCCAGAAGATACGCCTTCTGCAAAGGAGGAAAATTTTAATCAAATTAAATGGATCAGGAAAGAGGAATACCAACAACTCCTGGAGGAGTTCAAAGGTCAGGAATCTGAGACTACGAAAATACTAAAGAAGGTGGAAGATAATGTACGGATCTGTCCTTCGTAGTAGGAAATCTTTATAAAAGAATCCCACCCACCTCTTTCTACACAATACACCAGGGTTGTTCAAGGAATGACCAATTTAAAAGTCAGAGAGTACAAGGACGGGGACATGGTATGGATGTGGGATGCCAATAAAGGGAAGCCTACTAATATCAAAGGAAACAACCATTTTTGTCTTTCCCCTTTTAATTTCGGTAGAAATTCAGTTAATGACTCTTATTACCTGTCTACACTAGAGGGACGAAGGTGCACAGTGCTCGTCAGCGGGGACCTCCTCAAACCCCGCCAGGATGGGGTAACTTGACTTCACAATAATTACAGGTAAGTAGGCATTTTGTTTTTGTGTATTATACCATTTTCATTTCATGTTAGTTTGCTTTCACATTCGCATTATTGATTGTTCTCTTCCAGTCTATATATATATATATATATCCATATGTATGCTAGGGTGGCATTACCACCCCATTTTTGTTACTGATGCCCCTATCGATATTGAGCAGGTCTGCAGGTTATGCCAGAGATGTTGAGGTTCTCATGTGCTCTACGGTGAGCACATGTCCTCGAGTTGGAGCCAGATGTTATCCCCACTTTTTAGGGATAAATAGGATATCATGTATCTGTTAGAAAAAATAGGACCGCGGAGCAATAAAATAAAAAAAATGTGGAAACAAAACATAGAAGATACACAATACAAGAGAGACATATATTTACGTGGTTCACCCAGTGTGGGCTATGTCCACCAGAGAAATTTCCAGGTCCTTTCTTTATTATTATCCAGCAAAATGAAGGAATACAACCTACTGCAAAACCCGTTGTAACTTCCTCTTCTTTCCCTCACAGTCTCCTCTCTTAGAATACAATACTCGCCAACATACATAGCCGCAATACATTTCCCTCATAAAAGAGGGTTGCCTTCTAGGGAAAAAACCCTAACATAATCTCTATCGTTAGATCTGCGACCTTATAATGAACGGTCCAGATTTACAATGAAATTACAATATACTTTTACAAGGAAAATTTTTCTTCGGGGGCTTCGCCC